>ML799234.1:145476-162095 GCA_009831015.1 Picea engelmannii | reverse complement strand
TGCTTAAATAAATATAAAGGATTATTAATTATAATTAAATTGATAATCTGATTGTTCTAAGATGTTGGCTAAACAATAATTGTTTCTTATATAATATTAACTAAATTAATTATCATTAATTATTTGTTCATAATTGTCAATGGTTATTTAATTATTAATCAACTATTTAATTATGTGAATAAAGAATTAATAGGGTTGATAATTTAATTTATTAAAACTTACGTATATGAGTGGGATAACAAACATTAAATAAAAGGACAAGAAGCATTAAATAAAGGATAAGAAGCATTAAATAAATGGGATAAGATATTAGGTAGGGAATTGAATGAAAGGAAGAGTCGGTGAAAGGGGATAAGAGGGAGAGCCTTACGGGGAAGAGATTCATTCTACGGGATTTGGGGATGAATTTTGGGAGCGGGGAATTGGCAGAGTGGAATTGGGAGTGGAATTGACACAGTGCACCGGGGGTTGCTGGGCGTTTTGGGCATGGAGGGATAGGATATCCGTTGATATCCTGGGGCTAGGGAGCTACCTAGTCGGCAGGGAGGACGGTTTTGGGTAGTGTTCTAAAGAAGCGGGAAGGAAGCAAGCGACGGGAAAATAATAGCATCAGGTTCAGGTAAGAATTATGCATTGTTTTGAATTAATTTGTTATTAAATTTTATTATATTGACGAATTTGCATACGAATGAGTTAAATTAGTAAAAGTTCTTGAATTTTACTACTAGGTATAAACTAATTGGTTGTTTAAATTATTCGGCTATTACACTTGATCTGCTTGTTGCTTCATGTGATTATGGGCCATGACCGAATTCTCTTTGAGGGTACGGAGAATATCCTCTTGAACTATAAGCGTTTGGTCAACCACCTGGACCTTCAAGACACCTGAAAAATATGACAGAACTGAAGGTGACTTTTGTCCATATACCGCTTCAAAAGGATTCATGCAGGTAGATGTATGGTACAAAATGTTGTACCACCATTCAACTAGTGGTAACCATTGAGCCCACTGATGCTACCTTTCCGATGCAAAACACCTCAAATATGTTTCCAAACATTTGTTGACAACTTTAGTTTGGCCATAAGTCCGGGGATGTTAAGTTGTACTGAGATGCAATTGGGTGCCTTGTAGCTTGAACAGTTCTTGCCAAAAATTGCCGGTGAAATTTGGATCACGATCATAAATAATAGAATGTGGCATGCCATGAAGCTTGAAGACCTGATCCATGAAAAGTTGAGCCACAGTGGATGTTGTAAATGGGTGTTGAATAGAAAATAAATGAGAATACTTGGAAATATGATCAACTACCACCATAATGATTGATTTATTTCCTAATTTAGGTAAGCCGACAATAAAATCCATAGAGATATCCCGCCAAATAGTAGGTGGAATCGGAAGTGATTGGAGTGTTCCCAGAGATTTGAATATTTCTCCCTTGTTTCATTGACACACATCAAATTCAACCGCATATTTATGAATGTCTTGTTTCATACCATCCCGAAAAAAAAAAAAAAAAACGTTTGACCCGGTCATAGGTTTGGTAAACCTGGAGTGCCCAACTATGGTTGTAGCATGAAGCTCAGAAAGTACCGTGGATTTAAATTTTGACTGTTTACTTAAATACAAATGAACTTTGTATCGAAGCTCCTCATTGAGCCAAGAGTACCCTGGGGAAACTGGAGAATCAGACTGCAATTGTTGTATCAGATGTGAGCTTTTGGGATCATGTAGCCATTCCTGGTGAACAACTTGGAGCCAATCTGGGACAACGAAGGAGAGAGAAAAAAGGGACCCTTCATCTTCATATTTTTCAAGAAAGTGCATCAGCAACCACATGGTCTTTTCCTTTCTTCTAAATGATCTCATAATCATATCCAAAGAGCTTAGCCACCCATTTTTGTTGATTAGGGGAGGAAATGCGTTGTTCCAGAAAATACTTAAGGGTTTGATGATTTGTCTTAATTTGGAAGCGTTTCCCCAATAGATAAGGGTGCCAAAGATCCACGACATGCATAATAGCCAACATTTCCTTTTCATGGATTGATTTTCCCAAATTTATCTTGGACAATTGTTTGTTGGTAAAGGCCAAAGGCTGACCCTCTTACATAAGGACAACGCCAATTCATTTCTCGGAAGCATCACATTCTAGGAAAAAGGGTCTTTGTCAAATCAAGAAGGGCCAAGAATGGAGTGGTGCACATGGCCATCTTCAAGGTTTGAAAATCTTGAGCAACTACTGGTGTCCAAGTGAAAGAATTATTTTTAAGGAGTGTAGTGAGAGGTGCCACAATCTTTCCATAATTATTAACAAACTTGTGATAATAACCCGTTAAACCCAGAAATCCCCGCAATCTTTTGAGATTCTTTGGGTGAGGCCAATCTTGCATAGCTTCAATATTTTTAGGATCCACCCTGACACTGGCCTTGCCCACAAGATGAACCAAGTACTCTACTTTCGAGGCACCAAAATAACATTTATATTGTTTGAGGAAAAGTTGGTGTTGAGAGAGTAGATGGAGAACTCGATCCACATGAGAAAGATGGTATGTCTAGGTTTTGCTATAGATGAGTATATCATTAAAGAATACTAACACAAAATGATGGAGAAAAGGATGGAAGACATGCTTCACGAGGCTTTGGAAAGTGGAGGGATCATTACACAAGCCAAAGGGCATGACCAAAATATCATAGTGTCCCTCATGAGTTCTAAAGGAAGTCTTAGGAATGTCTTCCTCTTTCATACAGATTCAGTGGTATCCCGAATGAAGATCAAGTTTAGTAAAGAACTGGGTGCCACTCAATTAGTCCAAGAGGTCATCAATGAAAGGAATGGGAAATTTTTCTTTAATGGTGATTTTGTTGAGTGTGTTAGTGATATTTCTTGTCTCGGGACAAGGAATAGAAACAAGACAACAAAATTCCCGAATCCCCGAGAGTTAATAGGGACCATCCATCTGGAAAGGACGCGTGGCAGAAGATCAACGTAATCGGGGAGGGTCCCTATAGGGAAGCGTCCATCGGAGTTGAAGCCATCGGGATATCGGGGTTCTTGGAGGCAAGGGAACCGTTGCATCAAACACTACGATATCGCGATACGCGATATCCCGACACCAAGAGTGTGGGGCCACATAAGTCAACAAAGGACAGGTGGCAAGCTTTCGCAACGGGGAACGGACCGTTGACAGGTCAACGACCATGAGCCATCGGGGATCAGAGAATCGCGAGTCCGGAGGATGCGTGCACATTGACGTCGCAAACCCCGAAACCCGGATGGAAAGCTATATGGTTGCGGTCATATGGTAGCAGGTCACATGGACCATTGTATAGCTCAGATGGGCTAAGGGAAAAATAGTTCTCATCGGAGAATCGGTGATCGAGAGTTTAAAGGGTCAATAACTCTTGACAACGGGGAACGCGAAACCCCGAAACCCGATACAGAGTCGGGGAAAAGTCACGGTGAAGTACAGGAGACCATGAGGAAAGAAGAAGAGACTTGTGGACTGGGTCGGGTTTTCATCAGGGATACCACTCTAGGATCTAAAGAGTCGCTTCGGCTCAGCAGAAAAGGAGAAAGAGGGTGGGTGAAGCCTCGTGTCACCCATTTATTGCAGAGTATGGAGGTCCCGACTGAAATTTACCCAGGAGGGTCCCTTGTACCGGTTCTCTTCAAGAAATCCACACCGAGTATCCAACTCACCAGAGGAACCTGCACACGCCAGTTCAATATTCAAAGGGCTCAACTACCCCCTAGTGCGAGCCATGCTGAATTAAGGAGGTGTATGACAGGAGAGCAGAGGACAGATTTGATTGAGGCAGACTGACAACCCATCCTGATAGAGAAGCTCCTCAACGTCAAGCATTGAATTCATGATATGATCGCGCCTTCAGTGCCTGATTCAGTTCCAAGTATATGTAGGCGTTTTCGCCATTTTGTAAAGGATGGATGGTTGAGCAGAGCTCCCGATTGTAAAAACTTTAATGAAGCACTATTTTCTGGTTATTTCTAGACTTCTGATACTTCTTGCCTTATGAATGCCAGTTTCTCTACATCTTTGTTATACTGTGTTAGAGCAGCTCGGAATTGGAGGATCCAGTCGAGTTGTAACTGTTATAGGATGATATTGTAATGGATCACTGTAATGGTTATGGAGTCTCTAATCAGTTCCTGTGATTTCCTTTACACTGAATGACTTGGAATTGGAGGATCCAATCAAGTCTTCTCTTCAGTTTCTTCTAGCCCTGAACCAGGAGGATCCCACGTTCAGAGTTTTTCCCCTACAAACCGCTGTAAGCCTCTTGCCCAGAGCTGTTTGTTCACCTTTCTTACTAAGTCTTCCACCTGCTCATCTTTTAATCAACCCACTGGCTGAAGTTAGGATTCCAGACCTCCTTTGTTCTTTACGTGCCAGATCCAGTCCCCGAGTTAGAGTAATAACTCCTCAAGTCTTTATCTCCATTTGATCACCCCTTTATAAACAAATCGTGACATTAAAATGATGGGTGTCGGGCTCTTCTCTTGCAAGCAATCTAGGAGTGACTTTCGACGCTAACATTTTTGGCGCCGTTGCCGGGGACGAAGTTGAAGATTTTCCCTAGGTAGAACGACAACGATCAACTGATTCTGAAGGTGCATCAGAAATCAGAATTATTCATATTGCTACTGTGCACCTGGCAACTCCACTGTGGTGACTCCATTGTTTCCACTTTACTGTTTCAGTTGTGGCCACTGTTGACACACCTGAAAGCTGACCTAGAGGAGCTTTCTCGAGAAGGTTTCAGCGGCTGCTTTCTCAGCCTGAGAAGTTTCCTGAGGTAACGATAATGTTAAGATCTGGCCTTTGATGGTGAACAAGGACCAGCCACATTCGAAGCTGCACATTTTTCACCTGGCGACTCCATGATTCGAGGATCAATTGGCGACTCCACTGGTTCGATATGGAGAAAATTATGGCTCAAAGGTTTTCTTTCTGTGACTTTTCTCAGATAGTTGGCTTTCCTAATGCACTTCCTGATAGAGACCAATGGGAAGATTTCCTCTCAGAATTTCATGCATCAGATTGGGAAGAACCAGTTGAGCATTTACTGGACTTCCATGAGGCTATCCACCGACACAATATCACACATGAGGATGTCCGGATTAAGCTCTTCAGGTATTCATTGAAGGGAGCTGCTCTTGAATGGTGTCGGTCTCTTCCCGCCGCAAGTATCCGCTCTTTAGCAGGTTTTCATACAACTTTCAATTCATTTTGTAAAGACTACTATCCAGCTGTTCGCTTTTTTGAAAGCTGTTGTGAAGATTTTTCTTCGCTTCATGAAGCCTCTGTTGGCCTTGAAGACCATGTCCATGATGAAGCCCTTACTGTGGAGAAAATCATCTGCTGTGAAAAAATTGAGGTGTTGAATGATATGAGTGGTGTTAGCTCGATGATGGAAGCATCTGACATCATATCGGATGTGTCTGTTCTTTTAGATGTTCATAAAGATCAACACACCTCCTATGGAGATTATGAGTTGGTAGAGCAGATGTGGTCCATGGTAGATGGCTCACCTAAATGTCGGGTTGAAGAAGATATTCCTAGCAACCCTATTTCTAAGGACGGAGACCTTCCCGTTTGTAAAGAAGACATTATTGTGGAAGCGGTTCCCTCTCTTTTTATCCAGGGAGTTTCTCACGATATATTTTTACCTGAGATTAAAGAGAAGAAGATTATGTATGAGCAACCAGAAGCAGCGGGTCCCACTGTCCCTGAAACAGATTTTTTTACGGGATCACCATTTTGGAGGAGGATCATAGAGATAAGGGTTAGCCCCTTTTTGATGAATATTATAGTGATGATGAGAATCATGTTTATCCTACATTCGATCACTATAAACATATTGAAGAGCCAGTCAGCGCGCAGAATCACCCCATGGTCCCTATTTATGATGAATATGAATTGGACCTAGAGGAGAGCAAACAAGAAGAGGAAAAAGAACCAGAGGGGCAGTTTGCTCTTTGTTCAGAGCGAGTCAGCGAGCAGCCATCACCCGAGAGAAGCAAGCCTACGTCAGTTTTCCACCATCAACCTGTGCTTATCAAAGATATTCAGCCGCAGGTGAACAACTGTGTAGCAGAAGAGGTCGTCTGTCGCCAATTTCCTGGAATTGGCCACTCATTTGATGACCCTGTCAGCGAATACATTGAGTGGCATTTCCCTTATGCTTTGGAGCTGCCCTATTTCATCTCAACTCTAGCCTGTAAGGAGGAGTTGAAGAGTGTAACCGTTCTGCTGTCACGGTTACACCATCTACTGGTGATCATCGACAGGAGGAAGGAGCTTCTATCCAGGAAGCTGCTTGGATGGCTATGGTGGAAGTTTTCTTTCACCTAGCCCATGTAAAGTATTTCATTAGTTTAGGATTGTATATAAATAAGCTCTTTGAGCATGTATCTTTGTTTTGTTGCTTTTACTTTTCGGCATATATTTTCAGTAGAGGGATGTTTTGAGCATGACTCCATAGCCCAATAGCAAGGCACTGAAGCTGCGGAAGGAATTCTTAGAGCATCACAGGGATGACTCTATCCCCCATGGAGCCTAATGTTAGCGATATTTCTTGTCTCGGGACAAGGAATAGAAACAAGACAACGAAATTCCTGAATCTCCGAGAGTTAATAGGGACCGTCCATCTGGAAAGGACGCGTGGCAGGAGATCAACGTAATCGGGGAGGGTCCCTACAGGGAAGCATCCATCGGAGTTGAAGCCATCGGGATATCGGGGTTCTTGGAGGCAAGGGAACTGTTACATCAAACACTGCGATATCGCGATACATGATATCTCGACACCAAGAGTGTGGGGCCACAGAAGTCAACGGAGGACAGGTGGCAGGCTTTCGCGACGGGGAATGGATCGTTGACAGGTCAACGGCCATGAGCCATCGGGGATCGGAGAATCGCAAGTCTGTAGGATGCATGCACATTGACGTGGCAAACCCCAAAACCCCGATGGAAAGCTATATGGCTGCGGTCATATGGTAGCAGGTCACATGGACCATTGTATAGCTCGGATGGGCTAAGGGAAAAAGAGCGCTCATCGGAGAATCGGTGATCAGGAGTTCAAAGGGTCAAGAACTCTTGACAATGGGGAATGCGAAACCCTGAAACCCGATACAGAGTCGGGGAAAAGTCACGGTGAAGTACAGGAGACCGTGAGGAAAGAAGAAGAGACCTGTGGACTGGGTCGGGTTTTCATCAGGGATACCACTCTGGGATCTAAAGCGCCGCTTCGGCTCAGGAGAAAAGGAGAAAGAGGGTATGTGAAGCCTTGCGTCACCCATTTATTGCAGAGTATGGAGGTCCCGACTGAAATTTACCTAGGAGGGTCCCTTGTACTGGTTCTCTTCAGGAAAGCCACGCTGAGTCTCCAACTCACCAGAGGAACCTGCACATGCCAGTTCGATATTCAAAGGGCTCAACTACCCCCTGGCGCGAGCCATGCTGAATTAAGGAGGCGTATGACAGGGGAGCAGAGGACAGATTTGATTGAGGCAGACTGACAACCCATCCTGATAGAGAAGCTCCTCAACGTTAAGCATTGAATTCATGATATGATTGCGCCTTCAGCACCTGAGTTAGTTCCAAGTATATGTAGGCGTTTTAGCCATTTTGTAAATGATGGATGGTTGAGAAGAGCTCCCGGTTGTAAAAAAATTAATGAAGCACTGTTTTTTGGTTATTTCTAGACTTCTGAGACTTCTTGCCTTATGAATGCCAGTTTCTCTACATCTTTGTTATACTGTGTTAGAGCAGCTCGAAATTGGAGGATCCAGTCGAGTTGTAACTATTATAGGATGATGTTGTAATGGATCACTGTAATGGTTACAGAGTCTCTAATCGGTTCCTGTGATTTCCTTAACGCTGAATGACTTGGAATTGGAGGATCCAGTCAAGTCTTCTCTTCAATTTCTTGAAGCCCTGAACCAGGAGGATCCCGTGTTCAAAGTTTTTCCCCTACAAACCGCTGTAAGCCTCTTTCCCAGAGCTATTTGTTCACCCTTCTTACTAAGTCTTCCACCTGCTCATATTTTAATCAACCCACTAGATAAAGTTAGGATTCTAGACCTCCTTTGTTCTTTACATGCCAAATCCAGTCCCGGAGTTAGAGTAATATCTCCTCGAGTCTTTATCTCCATTTGATCACCCCTTTATAAACAAATCGTGACATTAAACTGATGGGTGTTGGGCTCTGCTCCTGCAAGCAATCCAGGAGTGACTTCCGACGCTAACAGAGTGCGTAGAAGTTAGGACACATGCACCAAGAACCTTTTTTCTTAAGGAACATGACCACAGGAGAAGAGTAGGGGCTCGTACTAGGGAGGATAACACCTACGTTGAGCAGTTCTTGAACCATTTTCTCAATTTCATTTTTTTTGGCAATGGGTTGACGATAGAGACGAATATTAGGAGGAAGGCTTCCTGGGACAAGTGGAATGGAATGATCATGAACACCACAGGAAGGAGGGAGTCCTTGGGCAGTGAAAAAAACCACTTGATTTTTATAAAGGATGGATTGGAGGTTCTACAGAATAGAGGGTGTCTTAGTGACTTTGATGGCATGGAGTTGGAAAATAATTCCAAAATTACCTTTTTTGAGCATCTTTTCCATGCAATGGGAACTAATGATCTCTGGGGAACTGAAAGTGATTCCTTGGAACTTATATTGTTTCCCCCCCTGATCAAATTTCATGGTTAATTCCTTAAAATCCATGAGAGTGGGACCCAAATTCCTTAGCCATTTTGCACCCAACACAATGCCACAACCACCCATGTCTATAGAAAACATATGAGATTTCAGATGGTAGTCACCAATTTGAAGATACACATTTTCACAACTCCCTCCACATTTCATGGACCCACCATTGGCAATCATGATTTGGAAATTATTGACTGCACAGATATATAAATTAGCTTCTTGGGAAACACAGAGATAAGTAAAATTATGGGTGCTTCGACTATCAATAATAATGATGACCTTCCTATGCTTGATATAACCAACTATCTTGAGGGTTTGGGGAGAACAGAAGCCAGTGAGAGCATTTAGCGAAATGATCAGTTCTACTTCGGGAGGGTCTGAGGGAGGGGTTATGTCAGTGGGTTCAGGTGACACAGACACAAGAGGAGACTCAACATCCTCTTCCGAAGCATCTTCCAAGATGGACATAAAAATATTTTTTTCCTTACACTTGTGTCTCGGAAAATATTTGTCATCACAATTATAACAAAGGCCCTTGAGTTGGCGTTCATCCATTTTGGCCCTGGTCAATTTATGGATATTTAGTGGAGTAGAAAGAGGAGTGGGAGTGACTGGTTTAGTGCGAGGAATAAATGAGGGTTTGTGGTTTTGAGAAGAGACAACTTGTAGTGTTTCTTTATCTCTTTTAGTAGCGTCCACCCATGTAACACCCTGTTTCCCCCAACTTGTAAATATAACTGGACTGGCCAAGAACTATGGAAAAATCATACATGTGAATATGTGATGTAAATGGACCTTGAGGAAAAGGTCAATGAATGTGAATAACATTTTGAATTTGTTGTAGGACTCCACTGGCCCAGAGAACCAAAAGCGGCTCGCTGGCCCTGAAATTCAATGCCTCGCAGGCTGGTAGGCGGATGGCTTGATGAGGGATGGGATGGTGAACCGCCCATCTGTAGAGCCGTCAGGCCTGATCGACGTGAGGGTAATCGTGCCACACACAACCTCGCGAGAGGATAAGGTGTATGGCAGAAACGACTGAAAGGGCATATGCGCGGGGAACTCTAGCAGTTTTTACGCAGAGTGAGTGATAGCAGAGAGGAAGGATTGCAACCTTCGCTCCTAGTCATTGGCAGACAGAGAGACACAGTCTCAGAGCATCGTGGTCTCATCTCGGGGGTGGCTAGTGGTAAATCCGTTGGGAGTCGCTGAGCCTACGGTTGGGTGGAAACGAGCACCCCTCTCAGCAGTTGCCCATACTTTGGGTGTCATTTCTGATAAGTGTTTTATATATATTGCCTCTTAAAATTCATAGACTGATATATGTATATACATGCTCATAGGACTGTGAAATTGTGAATGATTTCAGTGTTAGAATTTCTGTGCAGTGTTTGATAAGAATGAATAGATATATGCTTATAACATAGGAAACCATGCATGACTTATGTTGATAAAGGGATTTGATTATGCATGAGCTGAACCGAGTCAGACTTCCAGTCCATCCTCGGGAGTTGGTTTCCATTTGTTTGTTTCCAGGAATTCCCTGTATTAGATCTCTTCACAGAGATTTCCTTCTTAGAAAGGTTCACCAAGAACCCAGAAAATAGCAGGACTTGAACGTGCAAGTCTTAATAACCCTGTACGAAGAGGAATAACCCTCTTAAGATTTCGAGGTAGCAGCATAGGGATAAGTAACAAATCGACGGATGAAATCCTGTCAGAAGAACCATGGTCATTCATGACCCTCAGATTGGAATAAGTAGTAGGAGTGTTATACCCCTTACTCCTTTTTCCCCCTATCTCCGTGAATAGCGAGTAAATCGGGTTCGTAGGTTCCCCAATATCCAAGAGAACATTTGAACCGATGATCTTTCCACATCCACGAAGTAGTGAAAGAATTCACAAGGTGGTACAATCTGAGCCGTTGGATCCCATTCAGAAATCCCGTCGATCGTTGGATCGGGATAAGATGCTCGGAGTTTATTCTCTGGAGTGTGTCTAGGAAGGACGGATCTAGACCGTTAGATCTTGGTCCAATTACCCGTCAATCGTCAGATCAGACCAGAACTTTCTGAGGGTTTCCATCGAGAGTCGGGATATCGTCCTTTCTGTGGACAGGAGATCGGGGAAGTCCAAAGGGAAAACCCCAGTAAAATCTGAGCTGTCCATTTTAAGAGACAGGTGTCAAAAATCCGTAGAAAGTTGGGATATCCGACATCGGGAAATCGAAGTTCCCGAGGTCGTGAGAATTAGGACGCTATAAGTATCAAAATAGCGAGACCAGATCTGAACCATCCATCAGGGTGAGATACGTGGTGGAGATCTGAAGAGAGTCGGCAAATCGAGATTTCTGAGGTCGAAAGATCTGGGACATAGAAAGTCTCGAAATCCCAGAGGAATCGAGATCGTCCATTTGAGGACACACGTGGCAAAGATCGGAGCCATCGAGGAAGGCCCGACAAGGAAGCTGTCTATCGACGTTTGGGTCATCGGGAAATCGGGGATCCCAATGACAAGAGGTTTGTGCACTTTGAAATCGCTAAACGCGATACCCCGATTAGTGGGGGACAACTGTCAGCATATCCGGAGAAGTGGAATCCCCTTGAGTGGGAGCCAGCTATCGGCATAGTAGATAAGGAGGGTTAAGCCTCATGAATAGGGGTAAAAGGATCAGATCCATCCATCCGAGGAGGACAGGTGGCAGAGATCCAGGGATCTCGTGAGCTCGAAGGTTCGCGAGGTAGGAGTCCAAAGTCTGGATGCTCCAGGTCGCGAATGGCAAAGCCACGAGAGGATCAGAGCCGTCCATCCGAGGAGGACAGGTGGCATAGATCCAGAGATATCATGAGCGCGGAGGTTCGCGAGGTAGGAGTCCAAAGTCTAGATGCTCCAGGTGGTGAATGGTGAAGCCACGAGAGGATCAAAGTTGTCCATCCGAGAAGGACAGGTGGCAGAGATCCAGGGATCTCGTGAGCTCGGAGGTTCGCGAGGTAGGAGTCCAAATTCTGGATGCTCCAGGTCGTGAATGGAGAAGCCACAAGAGGATCAGAGCCATCCATCTGAGAAGGACAGGTGGTAGAGATCCAAGGATCTCGTGAGCTCGGAGGTTCGCGAGGTAGGAGTCCAAAGTCTGAATGCTCCAAGTCGCGAGACGTGAGGAGCGAGAAAGAAGGGTAGCCCTTGGATTTAGGTCACAGGAGAACCGTCAGATCTACACATAGAACCGTGTATCGGGGTTTCGTAGGTTGAATCCCTTGATCTTGGCAACAGAAGCTGCGAAGTCGCAAGGCGCGATATCCTGACGAGATCAGAACCGCCCATTATTTGGGACGCGTGCCAGGAGATCCTGAGGAGTTGAGAATTGGAGAATCGCGAGTCTTGGGGATGTTCGCACTTCGACATTGAAAACGCCAAAATCCTGATAGGAGCCTAGGATTGTGGCCATATGAAGGCAGGTCACGTAGACCAGCAACATAGCCGGTAGGGCTAAGGTGAAAATGAGCTCATCGGTAATCGAGGATTTTGTCCCTTGAGGAAAAACGAAAAATTTTACTACGTTATAGTGGGTATGTGACAACCCAAATCTGAGGCTGAGCCATGAGGACACGAGCATGAATCTCATCCTTGAGGCCACTGATAAAACATTTGTGGAAAAATGCATCAGACATGCCCTCTGTCTGAAAATCCAGTCACTCAAAAGAAGTTATAAAGTCTTCCACTGTGCCAGATTGTTTCAACTTTTTCAAACGTCCTAAATGGTTGGTGTGAGTGTCAAAGCGTTCATAAAGCTCTTCCACAAAGTGTGTCCAATACACATACCCTTGGTGGGCATTTTTTCTACACTGCCACCATTTACAACATTCTTGATCTAGATGGAGAACACCATACCAGAGTTTGGCCAACTCATCCGTAATGCCATACAAAGAAATAGTGTTCCATTTGAGTTACCCAACCAGTGGGATCCGATCCATCAAATTTGGTTACATCCACACATGGAAGGCGTAGGTCATGCTGAAAGTGATGGGGCTTAAAATTCTGGGAATGAGAGGAAGTTTCACTTTTAGTATGCAAAGGGGGGTCAGATATGGGAAGATCTGCAGGGATATGCAGCTTGGCACAGATCACCATAGCGACAGATTCAAGCTGGGTAGTAATGTCTTGTGTGAGCTCGTCTTTGAGTTATGAAATTGAGGTGGCGATGGAGGAATGCATCCTTTTATTGATGGTGGAAATATTCTTACTGAGTTGTCGCACTTCTTGTTGGGTTTCTGTGAAATTAGAGTGCAAGGTAGTGAAGCGAGCTTCCAAGTCTTGGCTATGGGTATGGGCCATGATAATGAGGGAACAAGAAAAGGGGCGTGTGGGACCACACAAAAAATGGGTTATGGGTGAAGTGTATCACAACAATCAGGGCGACGAGTGGAATCTAATGGGGTAAAGATGAAATAAGGGTGTTGGAAGGGGGGTGGGTCCAAAAGAAAAACAAATTGTTGAAAAATGATAGGTATGACTGCGATAAGGGTGAAGAGAGAAATCCAACGGAATAGGTATCAAATAATGGTTCCAAAAGGATCCAATTTTTTTTTTTTTACTCCTATAGAGTTATACTCTAATCTGAAGAATACTACAGTGATGAAATTCCAAAATGGTTAACCAGAAGAAATGTGTAGAAATTTCGCAACTCAAATGCAAGAGACACGGTTGTGCCGCAATAGATATTGTCTGTTATGTTTTTTGTTTTCGTCCCAAGGGTTAGGTATTCAAGGGTTCTATAGACAAGGGTTTTCCCTGTGCTATATTTCTTTGATATACGTGCAGGGTCCAAAAGTAGTACTCGACCCAATATATCAAGGCACCAACTAAGGAGGCTAGACCATGCCCTTAGTCATAATACCTGACTACCTAGGTACTAGAGAGTATCTTCCCAAGTGTTGTTCTTGGTGACACTATAACAGTCAGGCGAGTGATCGATTTATCTGTGGAGGGATTCATGAGATCTAGGTCAATCCGTATACATGTGTTTTTTGATGCACTACCACTCGAAGGGGTACCAAAAAGGGTTACAAGGGTGGCCAACAAATGTGCTCTTAAGTACCACTTGTATTTCATATGTGTATGAATCCCTGATCATGGGTTTATGAGCATAATGACATATATCTATATCTTAAAGACGTCGGGATACATCTCTACCCTGAAAAAAAATTAACCCACAATTTTCTTCCGAGGAAGGTGCTCTGATACCACTTGTAATATTCCAGATATAAAAAAGTATGCAAAACATAAATAAATAGCTAGAAATGGAAGATGAACAACAATAGAATCAAAACAACACCACAATACTACCAAAATGATACCATAAGAACACCAGAAAGAACACTTTGATTACTGAGAGCAATGTTCACTTGCCTCTTCGAGGGGGAAATCTCTAGCAGAGCATGGATCTATTACAATAATATCCAAGAAAAAAGTTCTCATATCCTCGACTCCTATTTATACTAAATATGTCTATCAAAAGAACCATCTAGAGGAAGATCCTTCTAGAAGCGAAAGATTCTATTAGGTCTTCTTACATTGGACTTATTCTTTCTTATTGCCAGGCCTTATTAATATTGACCTTTATTACATGGAAATATATTATTCTACCTACGTGAGGGGTTAGGTCCCTAACAAAAACTACAGGAAGAACATACGTATTAGTTCTCTACTCAACATTTGAATATATACCAACTGCTAAATAGACAAAGTACCAACTTTGTTCAACATACACCTATGTGGAAGTGCTAATGACATTGCTCTGGTAATTGCGCAAATGTCTATGCAACCAAATCTCTCAATTCCAGACCATAAGTGGCATGAATTCTCAACACAATGGTCTAAAGTATACAATCCTAGTGCACTTCGCACAAATATACTTGGTGTACTTAAGACAATCTTCTTTTAATCCTTGTATCATGAACCTACATAGGTCACCCTTCCACACCTCTGCATTTACAATGGTTCTACATCCATGATTGTGACAAGAGATGTAATTCTAAAAATAGATCACTTATTTATAATAAATTGATTTACCCTAATTTAGGAGAAAATGCCACACATCTAGAAGTAGTTACAAACAAATGTGATGCCTATCTATAGACTGCTCCATATTTTTTTATAATGGATATTTCTATTCGAAAGGTATCTGATATGTGTAAAGGACATTTTAGCAAATTGGCATCATGCTCTTTGGCTTGTCGTAATTCTAGGTTTGTGAGCTATTTTCCTTTGAACAATATTCTTGTCATGAGACTTTTTACTTTCACACTTTTGAGGTTGGACTGAGGTTTTTCAATAGCTATATCTCCAACCTCCCCACAACTATGCCTCTCACACAACACAAAATCTCTAAATCGCTTCCCTTTGCTTGCAAATCCAACAAAATCAATTGTTGGGTATGTGTTATATTCTTTTCATGGATGGATTTGTGCCTACATTGTGTCGGGTGTGCAACGGGGTAAGAGGGGGGGCCACTTGCTAGATCTCAGATGTTGGTTTGTTGTGTCTTTTCTTTGGTGGTTTTTTGGCACATGGTTTTCATCGTTGGTTTTGTATTTCCCATTAAGAAATTAGGGTTTTTGAATAATCCAGGTTATTGGATTAGGGTTTTGGATGCTATGAGATCTTATATGTATATTTTATTTTAAACAATGTATTGTGTGGAATGAATATATAATATGTTGGTTTTCTTGATATGGGTTTCCAGGGAAAAAATATCTGTGTAATGTGTGTACTTTCCATTGTATCATTTCTATTCTTTTATTGAAAATATGTTTGCAGTAAATAATTGTACAAGGTTAAAATCTACATTTGGCATCAAAGTAATTATTGGCTTCAGAGGGACGCCTTTGTGGTCAAGGGTTTGTCTTGGGACTGTGATAATCTTTGTTTCATTTGGAGATCTGCAGGATTGATTCTTCAAGTGAAAATAAATGGCAAGCAATTTGAAAATAAAGATCGAGAAATTTAATGCGCAAAGTTTTAAGCCGTGGAAGCTTAAGATGGAAGATATGTTGGTATATAGAGATGAGTGTATCGTGGTGGATCCAGGTACTACACCTACATGAACATTAGTAGATGAATGGAAAAATTTGGTTCAAAAGGAGAAGAGAACAATCCTATTGTGTCTCTCATATTTAGTATTACTGAATGTGTCAAGGGAAGCTACAACCAAGAAGTTATGGAATAATTTGGTGAACTTGTATCAGTCTAAGTCACTGGAAAATAAATTGTTCCTGCAGAATAAGTTGTATAACCTAAGGATGAGAGATGGAACCTCTGTGAAAAATCATCTAAACACATTTAATATTGTGGTAAGTGAGTTATTATTTGTTGAGATTAAAATTTTAGAGGAACATATGTGTATTAATTTAATTTTCTCTTTACCAGACTCATGGGATAGTCTGGTTGTGGCCATAGGTAGTAATATAACTACCCTGAGTTTCGATGATGTGGTCTCATCCTTGTTGTCAAAAGAAATGAGTCAGAAGAACATGGAAGGACATAACACACATGCATTGTTTGCAAAAGGACGCTCCCAGGAAATAAATATATCTAAGTCCTCAAGTGGGAGGTCTAAATATAAGGGTAGATCTAAGTCTCCTAGAAAGTTTGTAAAGGTATGTTGGAGATGTGGAAAATAAGGGCACTTCAAGAAGCAATTTAAATCCAAGAACGTTGAGAGAGTGAATGGATATGAAGGTGATCCATTTACAAAAGAAAATACCTCCAAGGAAGAAGGAGGGGATGTGTGCTTGGATTCTTCATGCACACATGCATATCATGAGGCTAGTTGAATCAAGTGGCTCCTTTCAAATGACTACCCACATGGAGTGGCTCTGTGAATATGAAA
>ML799234.1:113639-138689 GCA_009831015.1 Picea engelmannii | reverse complement strand
ACTAAATATACATCAATAATATTAGTATTATATTATATTTTTATACAATTGCTATACAATTATATAGTTGGATTTAGATCAACTTCTTCTAAACATAGAGAGAGGGGTTGAGAGAATCTCTCAACAACCTCCAACAAACTCAAACTAATTTTATTGTAAGCATTATTCCAACACCCTCCCATAATGTTTATATTATAAATATTATATTATAATTACAATACTCAAATTTCAACATAGATATTTGTCTTGATATGGTCTTCATCAACACTTTTATCCACTCTGAAATCTTTTAGTATACGTTCTTTCTTCTCCATATCTTCGAGCTTCCCATTCAACTCATTTAAGATAACAACACTTATGACCATCATTGAAACAATTATATAGGACACTGTTGGCATTGAAGAACCAAAGTACAACAAAAACTTCCATCTTTTAACAAACTTGTAGACATACTCAAATGAGTGATGCATTCTTATAGTATCGAAGAACATTAAGAACTAGAAGCTTGAACTATTTGTTATATATATTTGGTTCTGCATTATACATCTTTACATACAATATAAATATAACATACACACTTTAGATCAAACCAACAAGAACTTGTCCACACTTTAAATCCTCAAGCGCTTCTCTATACATGATAGTTGCTACAACCAACCGATTGTTTCTCAATTGAACTGACGATTCAACAATTACCATGGGTTCAATGACCGATGATTGTTCTTCATGTTGGGAGGCTTTCTACAACAATTTGGATAGAGTAATTTTCACGTGAGCAACATTCTTCATCGTTACAATCTCTCTATCGACTCTCCCATACAATCCAAAAAATTTGTGGTCCTCTTCTGCAACAGTGTGGTCCTCTTCTTTGAAAATTAATTCCAGAGATACACACACCTTCTTTTCTCATCGGACTTGGACATGTTGAAACGGTTGACAACATAACCCCTGGATTCGAGGAACAATCATCTACCTCAGCTTTGTTTTTGCAGATTCAGTGGTGTATGTGTCAATTCCGTTGGAGCATGCATAGGAGAGCATTTAATGCTCAGTTAGTAATCTGTTTTGAGCTATGACTATAAACCTAAGTGTTATAAAATTGTAAAGTCTCCATTTAATGAATAACGAGAAGCATTGATACCTATTTGGTGGACGTAGCCCGAAGTTGGGCGAACCACGTAAATTCCTCTGTTTTTTCATTTATCATTTTGCTATTTGATATAATGTGATTTATTACCTGTTGTGTAGTTGGATAGGTTTGTGGCTGACTGTAATAACAAGTGGTATCAGAGCCAGTTAGAGACCATTGAAATCCACCGAGCAATCCCATTTGTGCAGGCATTGGAGGAGCGCGAGTCTCTCAGTGTGTAGGGAGCGTTGGTTTCACACTCAGCGTTGGTCTTTCCTTTTAAAGGGAGTGTTGTTTCACTGCTTCCCTTACACTATTTTGAATTTCAAAATCAGTGTTGGCCTCTCCTGTTGAAGGGCACATTGATTGGGGATGATTTGGGTCTGTGTTGATGCTCTTGTGGTTGATTAGTTCTCCCAATCGATTTCTCTCTTTGGTTATTTCTATAGTTAATTTTAGCCCATTTTCCAAAGAGATTCAATCAAAATTTTAGGAATAATTGATCTATTTGCAAAGGTATAGGGATGAGCTTCAGAATATTAGGTATTTTTCCAAAGCACGTGCTGCTGGTAAACACAATTTTGCCACAAGTTTTCATTTAATGCTTTTCCAACAAGCTTCAAGGTAAGTGGGCGTATGCGGAGGACATCGCAGAGCCCTTTTTCACCTGATAAATTGTTGACAGTCGCAACATCTGTCGACAATAAGTAATAATGGCATCAACCTGATAAGAGGAAAATAAGGCTGCCAAGCTAAAGATTGGTGAAGTGGGTAGGGAGAACCAATCTGTAATCAATGTCTCCAATGTGGTGGAGGACTTGAACTGCATGCGCTTCCCAACCGATCATATTAAAGGAGTGGGTAATACTTGAAGCAACAAAGGCCGAGAAGTACGAGAATGTCTGAGATGAAAAAGACTCAAAGTGCCAAGTTTGAAATTGAGAAGTTCAATGGAAAGAATAGTTTTGAAATCTCGAAAGTCAAGATGCACGATCTGATCGTGCAACAAGGCGTGGTGAAGGGGCTTTTGGGAAAATCAAAGAAACCCATGACCATTTCAGATGAAGAGTGGGAAGAGATCGATGCGAGAGCACTGAGTTCCATACATCTTTGTTTGGTCGATGATGTTCTGTTGAACATTGTTACGGAGAAGACAACAATCGGTTTGTGGACGAAGCTGGAAAGCTTGTATATGACGAAGTCCTTGACGAACAAGATCTTCCTAAAAAGACAATTGTATAGTTTGCGCATGAAGGAAGGTACGAAGATAGTTGGTCACTTAAATACTTTTAATACTCTTTTAGTCCAGTTGACTAGCATGGGAGTGAAATTCGAATCTGAAGACAAGGCGATTACATTATTGTGTTCTTTTCCCGAGTCATGGGATCACTTTGTTACCTCTATTAATTTCAGTTCAACAAAAAATATTGAGTTTGATGTTATTATTGGATCTTTATTGTCTGAGGAAACAAGGAAGAAATCCAATTTAGAAACCTCTACATCTGAGGCGATGGTGGTAAGAGGAAGACATAAAGAAAGAGGACATGTTCAGAGGGATTTCTCTCAGTCAAAGTCGAAGGAAAAGAAGAGTAAGCTTAAGTGTTGGTTTTGTGAAAAATCTGGACACCTGAAGAAGGATTGTTGGAAACGACAACAAGCCTCCAAAGAAGAGCCTCCAAAAGAGATGAAGGAAGAAAATGCAACTGAAACAAGTTTAGCAACTAGTTTAGGTATGGTTGATGAAGTTTTAACAATTGGTATTGTTTCATGTTATGATCAACATCGGTTATTAGATTCTGGTGATTCAAATCACATGTGTCTTCATAGACACTGGTTTATTACTTACCAGTCTATAGATGATGGAATTGTTTACATGGGAAATGATATATCATGTAAAGTTGTGGGAATTGGTAGCTTTCAAATTAAGATGTTTGATGGATATGTTAAGATACTAACTGATGTGAGACATGTACCTAATCTTAGAAAGAACCTAATATCTTTGGGAGTCTTAGATACTGGAGGATATAAAAGTATTGTTCAAGGTGGAGTTATGAAGGTCGATAAAGGAATCCTACTGGTTATGAAAGCGATGAAGGTTGGAAACTTGTTTATGTTAGAAGGAAGAACTGAGTCAGATCATGCGACAACTGTATCTGAGAATGACAGTTATTATGTTCGACCATGGCATCAATGATTGGGCCATATGAGCGAAAGAGGATTGAAGGTATTATCCGTTCGCAAGTTACTTCCTAGTCTAAAGTATTTAAAGTTAGATTTATGCAGACACTGTATTTATGGAAAACAAAATAGGCAAAGATTTAAAACTGGAAGACACACCAGTGAGGGAATCCTTGATTATATCCATTATGATGTTTGGGGACCATCCCCTACTATTTTGTAAGGAGGATCATCATACTTTGTTACTTTTATATATGATTTCTCTAGGAAGGTGTGGATCTATATGTTGAAAATAAAGGCTGATGTATTTACTATTTTCAAGTAGTTTAGAGATTTAGTGGAAAAAGGAACTGGTAGGTCCATTAAATTTTTAAGAACTGATAATGGTGGTGAATTTGCTTCAATGGAATTTGAGAACTATTCCAAGGAGTTTGAGATTGATAGGCACAAAACTACTATCTATACTCCTCATCAAAACAGTGTTTTTGAATGCATGAACATTGACTCTTCTAGAAAGAGCAAGGAGTGTGCTTAGTAACACCAACTTGCAGTAGGAACTGTGGGCAGAAGCAGTATCTACATATTTTTATCTAGTCAATCGATCACCATCAACAACAATAGAGTGAAATAATCCTGAAGAGGTATGGATAGGTCACCCTTGTAATTATTCTAATCTTAAAGTTTTTGGTTGTGAAGCCTATGCTCTAATTATGAAACATCATCGTTCTAAATTAGATCCAAAATAAATAAAAAAGGCTTATCTTTGTTGGATATGGTGATGGTATTAAGGGGTACATGTTGTGGGATGCTACTTCCTACAAGATCATCATTAACAAAGATGTAATATTTGATGAATCATCTCTCATCAAATCAGATGTAGATTTTCAAATGAAACAGGTAGAAGTACCTAGGTATCAACAGATTCAGTTTGAAACTCGTTCAACTATAGATGGGACTGAACATGAATAAGTTTCTGAAGATGTTCATGAAGAGGTTCTTGCAGAGGAAAGCATGGATGATGATTACAATCAACAGATTGTGTATGAGCCACAAACTTCCCAAAGGAGGTCTACACGGGTCATAGTTCCTCCAAGAAGGTATGATGATTTTGTTTCATCAGTTTCTTTAATTACTAATGATGATGAACCTTTGTTTTATCATGAAGATGTGGAGGGAATTAACAATGAAAAATAGAAAGAAATAATGAATGATGAAATGAATTATTTAGAAAGGAATGCTACATGGGACCTGGTAGAACTTCCAAGAGACAATAAAACTGTAGGTTGCAAGTGGGTCTACAAGTTGAAGAAGGGTGTTGATGATAAGGTGGAAAGGTACAAAGAAAGGTTGGTTGCAAAAGGATATTCTTAGAAAGAAATTATTGACTTTCATGAAATTTTTTCACTAGTTGTTAAGATCGTATCAATTCGTATTATGTTAGCATTAGTTGCATTACTTGATTTGGAGTTGGAGAAGATAGATGTTAATAATTCTTTCTTACATGGAGATTTGGATGAGGAGATTTACATGGAACAACCTGAAGGGTTCATTCATAATCACAACAAGAAATTTGTTTGCAGGCTCAATAAATCATTGTATGGTCTGAGGCAGTCGCCCAGACAATGGTACAAGAATTTTAACTCTTTCATGATGAGACAGAATTATAGAAGGAGTGAGTATGATCATTTTTTTTACTTTAAGAAATTGAATAATGGCATATTCATTATCTTAGTATTGTATGTTGACAATATTCATTTAGCAAGAAAAAGAATAACTGAGATCAATGGGTTAAAGGCTCAAATGGCTAGGACGTTTGATATGAAAGATATAGGAGCAACAAAGCAGATTTTGGGCATGGAGATATTCAGAGACAGGAGGAATGGTAATCTTTGGTTGTCACAATAGAAGTATGTTGAGAAAATACTTTTGAGGTTTGGAATGAATAGTTTGAAACCAGTTTAGTCCCTTTCGCTTTGCATTTTAATCTTTCTTCAAGTTCATGTCCTATTACAAAAGAAGAAAATGAATACATGTCTCGAATACCATATGCTAATGCAGTATGAAGTTTAATGTATGTGATGGTTAGAAAAAGACCATACATTTCACATGCAGTTGGGGTTGTCAGCAGATATATGGAAAATCTAGGTAAAAAGCATTGGGCAACAATGAAATGGGTGCTTCAGTATTTAAGGGGCACCATTGATTACTGTATCACCTATAATAGTGGTTGTGAGTTAGTCTGTGGATATGTTGATTCTTATTTTGTAGGTGATTTGGACAAGAGGAGGTCAACTTCAGGATATGTCTTTACTCTTGCAGGTGGAACTATTAGTTGGATTTGAAAGCTACAAAACATTGTTTCTTTATCCACTACGAAAGAAAAATACATAGTTGCTTCACATGCTTACAAAGAGGTAGTTTGGTTAAAAGGTTTGTTTGGTGAGTTTGCAAGGATGCAGGACAAAGTAAAGCTACTTTGTGATAGTCAAAGTGTTATTCACTTGGCCAATAATCCAGTCTACCACAGTAAAACTAAAAATATTCCTATTAAGTACCATTTTGTAATACAGGTCATCAATGAAGGTGGAGCTTCTCTTGAAAAATTTCATACAAAAGAAAATTGCACAGACATGTTCACAAAACTAGTACTTTTAGAGAAGCTACGATGGTGCTTGGCTTCTCTTGGATTGCATAAAAAGTGATAGAATAAAATAATCAGAAAGGTATCAAATAAAATTGTTGTCAAGGTGGAGATTGTTGAAATGGTTGACAACAGAACCCCTGGATTCGAGGAACAATCATCTACCTCAGCTCTAGTTTTGCAGATTCAATTGTGTATGTGTCAATTCCGCTGGAGAATGCATAGGAGAGCATTTACTGCTCAGTTAGTAATCTATTTTGATCTATGAATGTAAACTTGGGCATTATAAGACTATAAAATCTCCATTTAATGAATAATGAGAAGCATCGATACCTTCTTAGTGGACATAGCCCAAAGTTGGGCAAACCACTTAAATTCTTGTGTTTTTTCTTTTATCGTTTTTCTATTTGATATGATGTGATATATTATCTGTTGCGTAGTTGGATAGGTTTGTGGATGTCTGTGATAACAGGACAACGATAGTCTCCACACCATCATCCTCCAATGCAGTAGTCAATTGTTGGATCTTTACGAAATGACAGTGAATTCTCATAGAACCAATTACAAAGATACTTTGTGTTGCAACCTCTAAGAAATTTCAATCCTAGAATTCATAGGAATAACAATGATTCAAAACCTTTGAATCAACAATTCCACTCAGTCAGGAAACAACTTTTTTTTTTCTCCACACTTTGCTCCACATTCTTTCATGTAGACTTCTTTACACATGAAAAACACAAACATCAAAATCTACTCACGTGCTAACCTATGTACAAGGAAACGACTCTCACATCTTCCCGGCATAGTTGGATTCGGATCCAACTTATTCTAACATAAAGAGAGGGGTTGAGAGAATCTCTCAACATCCTCCAAAAAACCCAAACCAATTCTATTGTAAGCATTATTCCAACAAGATGATGATACATTAGCAATAGTCAAGGGAAAATTAAAAAATAAATCACAAATTGAAACAAGTGGCCTTATATTAAAAAAAAGGTTGGGAAAAATAATTGAACATAAAGATAGGTTGATTCTTCTTATGGTAAACTCTAATTCCCATAAATATGACATAGTTAGTAAAAATCCAAGCTTAAAAGGGTCTGCAATATTTATAAATGAAAACTTCATTATAGAAGATCAAGCTAAATTAATGAAGGAGGTTCAAAAAGTAAAAGAAGCTAGAAAGAAAGGAGATTTAGAAATAATTAGTAATCAAAAAGTTATTATTAGGGATAGAGACCAAAATGATAACAATAAATAGCAATTTGATACATTTGGAATCCTTTCTTGGAATTCTAACTTTCTAAGTAATCAAAACTTTTTGGAACATTCTCTTAACATTTTAAAGAAATCCAAGTAATCTATTACTTTTCTTACTCAATGGACATTAACCACCACCACCATCATCATATCAACAATGAACATACCTTACAATATTACACATATATCAACAACAAACATACTTTATAGTAATAAGAATCCACACATTAATATGTGAAGTTCTTTAAATACCACACATATAGACATACTTCATACCTTATTTATCAAACATGTTTTAAATCTTATACATACATTTATGGATACCTTAAATGTTACACATATAATTACTATGCTCTCATTTATTAATAAATCTCTACTTCTTAATTTACAACTCATTTAATTTAAAATTATGCTTTGCCATTAGAATTTCATTAACTTAAAATTTCTCATTATTTTTAATTAAAAATGAATGAAAATTATTCCAAACTTACGTAGATTAATTAGAATGGAAATAAATATTCCCACCATTTTGTCATTATCATTAACTTCAAAATTATTGGCCACTACACACATGAAAATAAACATTTCATCCTTGACATTTACATATCTAACATAAGAACAACCTATAATCAATATTTTGTCATTATCATTAACTTCAAAATGATTGACCACTCACACATGAAAATAAACATTTCATCCTTGACATTGACATATCTAATATAGAAACAATCTATAATCAACATTTAGTATATGAACACCTTAGAACTTGTTATATAATTAGTTGGACATGGTGAGGTTTAATTATTTTTTAGAAATTTACTTTTAAATATTGAAATTACAAATTTTGTAAATATGTAATGTTGGAAATATTCAAGTATTTGAGATAGCATGGGATATGGGGCTATGAGATCATATGGTTATTTTGGTGGTTTTCCTCCTTACTTTGATCAAAATTCTGTTGAATTTTTCATGGGATTTGAAACTATCAAGATGATTAAAATTGCAATTTGAGTAATGCAAAGTGGCATTTGAACAATTCATCATCAATCAAATTCCAATGGATATGGGGCAATATGAGCAGAACATATCAAATTCCGTTTGAGATATTTAGTATAAAAACATTTTATAAGTGGTATTATCTATTTGACATGATCAATCTTATTTATATAAAAAATTTATTGTTAAAAATATTGAAGTGACAAATCACTAATCAAAATCTTGAATAAAATACTTATCATTTTAATTTTCTTTAACGATTAAGGCTCAAGGTTTATCATTGGACGTTGGGGTTATACAATCATGTATCATCCATTGAACATTGTGCTTATACAACCCATGTTGTTGTAACTATCATTGGAATAAGATGATGGTGAAATTGCAAGTTGTCATTATTCAAATTGAATTTTTGAATGCATATTTATACTAAATAGTTCTAGACTTCTAGAAAACATTACCTTTGAAAATTATAAAAACTAAACAAAAATATATTTTAAATTTTTTTCTTAATATATTCCATATCCAAATCCAAATCCATCTCACCCTATTTCATAAATATCTCCCTTCCTAAACTCTCATAAATAATCAATATTAATTAGAAAGCAGTTGAAGAAACTATTTCATAAATATCTCCCTTCCTAAACTCTCATAAATAATCAATATTAGAAAGCAGTTGAAGAAACTATTAAAGAAAAAAATTTACTGGATAGAATTTATGATAATGAAAGTGGAAATAGATATTAATATGTTTCCCCTCACTCCACTCTCATAAATAATAAATATGAGAAAGGAGTTGAGGAAAACATTAAAGAAGATGGAAGTGTAAACACATTTTAATATGTTTGTCCTAACCTCTTATCAAACCCGAACCTCATAAATTTATGAGTAATAAAAATTCCCAAAAAGTTTTCAAAATTTATGAGTAATCAAAAGTTTTCCGAAAAAGTGTCGACACACTTTGATCTCTTTGAATAAATGATCCGTTCTTTGGACAATGGGAAGAAGCTAAGATGAACGAAAAATTTAGGGATCTATACCCACGTGAGAAAAGACAAATTTAGGGATCTCAACCACAACGACTTTTTCAGCTCCGGAGATGGCTGGATGTTGGTCAGCTACTATTTATAATAAACTCCTACGACATGAAATTTCATGTAATTGACTTCAATTTCCATTTGGTAAGATGGCCTTGCCTTCCTCTTCATTGTCATCCCACATTTCCACTGGATCTCATCATCTCACTCTCCATGCTTATTTTAACACACAATGCATTCCACATTTCTTCAGTATCATTAATGGAGGAATCAATGCTGGCAAATCGAGAAGCTTGTACCTATGATTGGGTAAAGTTGAGTACATCCTCGTATGCAGTATTAATTTACTGATTGTGTTTTATCTCACATTAATTTCAGCACAACTGATTAACATATTTTAATATGCAGGTTGAAACAAGATCATTGCTTGTGTTGGAGAAGGTAGAACCTCCCTTCTTTATCAATCTGCTGAAAAGACTGGTATAGCATTTGGTAGAAAAGTAATTTAAATGTTTACAAGCTCGTATTAATTCATTACTTTCCTCATTGTTTCTATTGGATACCTTCAGATTCGTCATTAGAAAATCTAAATTCGACTTAGGTATAGCGAAGGGGCAAGCTAACCGACTAATTGTATATATATACATCTATGTAATCTTGATTTGGGATGGTAGACAAAATAGAAATTGATAAGGAGTTTTGAAGAGTGTTAACATGAGATTTTATTCTTTGTTTCTGTTTGAATCTGAGTTTGGAAACTCATGATAATGTTCATATTTATTACATAGTAATTTATTTTACTCTAGCATGCATACTCTGTTCACTATTTGAAAACTTCAGTTAAATCCTTATACTGTGCAGTGTTTTGCTATAGAATACTATTGAGTTTTTAAGCACATAAGTACTCGATGAATTTACTGTTGCAAGGAATGATTCATTGAAGTTATTTTATTGTTGGAATCTTAGTTTTTATTCTGTTGTTCTAATTCCCCTATTTATGTTATAGATCTGTTTTTCTATAAATCCATTTTAATCTCTGCTGAAACACATGTTGAAAATGTTGTTGTAGAACAATGTATCGATCTTAGTGTATGATGCAAGAGTGGTTCACTTAAGTTTTTGCTGCAATAGTTCTTTATTATTTGTTGAAACATGTGCTGAAACACGTTGCCGAAACACTTGGTTGTAGCTTACAGGTGTTGTTACACAGTGCTAAAACTCGTGTAGTAGATGTTCATTGTTTTTTGAAACACTCCCTTGCATCCTTCATTGTGGTATAAGAGCTAATGATATTTCTAGTTCCTCGTTGTAACTGAATACACCTATTTGTAATTTGATCTGAAATGGATACAAATAGTAATTTGGCTCAACCATAGATTCATGTTTTGACTGAAAGAAATTATGATTCTTGGTTTATCAGAATGAGAACAATTCTATGTTCTCAAGATCTTTGGGAGTTTGTTACTATTGGTTATCTAGATCCTATTGACCAAGAAGTAGAAATGGATCCGACAAATGCTAAACGAATTTTGTTGAAGGAGAACAGAAAGAAAGACACCAAATCCCTTGGTCTTATTCAACAAGGCCTAATTGAAACCATATTTCTGAAGGTGTCAAGTTCAGTTTCTTCAAGGCAAGCTTGGGACACTCTTGAAACTAAATATCAAGGTGTAACCAAAGTGAAGAAAGTTAAGGTTCATAATTTGAGAAGATACTTTGGAAATCTCAAGATGAAGGACACCGAGTCAGTTGATAGTTTCATGACTCAAGTAATGAATGTTGTGAATCAATTAAGGAAGTATGGTGAAGACCTCTTAGACATGAGAGTAATTGAGAAATTTCTCAAATCTTTGTCAAAGAAATTTGAATCTCTAGTTGTACCCATAGAAGAATTTAAAGATATTAGTCTAATGCATATTGATGAATTAACTGGTTCTCTAATTGCTCATGAATCCAGGATGTCTAGATATGATAATCCATTAGAGAATGATTTCAAATCCTAACTTCATGTTACTAGAGGCAGAGGTAGATGAAGGTCTAGTAGTAGAGGAAGAGGAGGTCGATTCACTGGTCAAAGCGACAACAAAAATGATTCAAAATATGAGGAGAAAACTCAACATAATCCTCCTAGTTTAAAGGGGAGTAGCATTATATCTCGGTAGCAAGGAAATCAGAGGTATGATAAATCTAAGGTACAATGTTATTATTTTGATAAATTTGGACATTATGCTAACAAGTGTTGGAAGAAGCAAGCAGATGGTGGATGTTTGTCTGCTCAAATGACAGAAGAGTCAAAGGATGACCATAAACCTATGTTTTTGACTTGTAATGTCACCCATGAAAGTTCAAATAATGTTTGGTTTTTGGACAATGAATGTAGAAATCACATGACTGGAAATAAAGGCTTGTTTTTTAGTTTAGATACCAATATTCAGTCTGAGGTAAAGTTGGGTAATGACTTTAAGGCACGAGTTAATTGTAAAGGTGCGATTCCTATTTATACTAAGAATGATGAAAGAAGAAAAATGGATGATTTTTATTTTGTACCTGGTATGAGATGCAATCTGTTAAGTGTTGGATAGATGATAGAGAAAAAGTATAGAGTGTTCTTCAAGAAAATGGTATGTACAATTTATGATAAGTATCCAAGTAAGGAGTTGATTGCCATAGTAGAGATGACAAAAAATAAAATGTTTCCACTTATTATGAGAAATGATTTGACTAACTCTTTGAATTCTTATAAAGATAAATGTTTGGATGAGTCATGGTTATGGCATTTGAGATATGGAAATTTACATTTTGGAGGTTTAGATTTACTGCATAAGAAGCAAATGGTGAAGGGGTTTCCCAATATTCAATAACCAACAAGCTCATGTGAGAGGTGCATACATGCAAAGCTTCATAGGGATAAATTTATTTCTGGAGTGTCGTGTAGGGATAAATCTCCATTGGAACTTGTTCACATAGACTTATGTGGACCGATGAAAACATCTTCATTGACTGATAATATCTATTTTATGACTTTTATTGATGATTTCAATCGAAAAACTTGGGTTTATTTGCTAAAGCAGATATTTGGAGATTTTGATGTATTTAAGAGGTTTAAAGTTATGGTTGAAAAGGAGAGTGGAAAATATATTAAAGTCTTGAGATCAGTCAGAGGAGGTGAGTATATTATAACTGATATCACAGATTTTTGTTAGTATCATGGAATTAAGAGACAATTTACTACTCGTTATACTCCACAACAGAATGGAGTAGCTGAAAGGAAAAATCAAACCATTATGAATATGGCTCAAAGTATGTTGAAGGAGAAGCATATTCCAAATGAATATTGGGGAGATGCAATTGTTTGTTTAGTATATATTCTAAACAAGATTCGAACTAAGAGCATAAAGAACCAAGTTCCCTAGGAAGCTTGGAGTGGTAAGAATAACAACATATCCCATTTGAAATGTTTTAGGTTTGTAGCTTATGCACATATACCTGAATGAATAAAGTTGGATGAAAGAAGTGAGAAATGTGTCTTTGTTGGATACAGTGACGAGTCTAAGGCATATAGACTCTATAATTCCAACACCAAGAAGTGTCTTATCAACAGATATGTTGAGGTCAAAGAAGAAGAAGCTTGGGATGGTAGCATTAATAAATTTGTTTTAGGGGGAGCTAAAATATCTCATGAAGATGATGATGGAGATGAGCAGGCCATACAAGGTGGAAAATTAACTCCATAGTCACATACACCTGCAACTATAACCCCTGTAAGATAATCACCAGGAGTCATCCCATCACAACTAAGAACGCCCTGAACTTATGAGTGTGGTGAGCCATCAGGTCATGGTGGACAACAAACAGGATCAAATGTAAGTGATGAATCAAATCCTACTTTAGCTTAATTAATAAACAATATTAGAGGTTAGAAGACTAGAATTTTAAGAGAATTATGTGAGCAAAATGATGAAGTAGATCAATTTTAAAATTTTGCATTAATTCCATATGATCCTGTAAATTTTGATGATGTTATTAAGAAACAAGTTTGGGTAGAAGCCATGAATGAATAAATTGATTCCATAGAAAGGAATAATAATTGGGAACTTGTAGATTTTCCTGAAGATAGTTTTTTTTTGTGTGT
The DNA here is from genome assembly GCA_009831015.1 of Picea engelmannii. Taxonomy (NCBI): domain Eukaryota; kingdom Viridiplantae; phylum Streptophyta; class Pinopsida; order Pinales; family Pinaceae; genus Picea; species Picea engelmannii. Next base: position 125,319 of record ML799234.1, on the reverse strand, counting down.
TAAATGGATTTACAAGACCAAGTTAAATGTTGAAGGTGAAGTTGAGACAAAACAAGGATTGTATCTCAGGGGTTCAGTTAACAATCCAATATTGATTATAATGAAACATTTTCACATGTAGCCAAGCTTGATACAATAAGAATGGTCTTAGCCATTGCTACTCATAATAAATGGGGTATGTACCAGATGGATGTAAAATCAACATTTTTAAATGGTCTTCTAGAAGAAGAGGTTTATTTGAAACAACCTCCAGGATATGAGATTGATGGACAAGAAGGTAAAGTCTACAGGTTAAAGAAAGTGTTGTATGGATTGAAACAAACACCTAGAGTATTGTACAACATAATTGATGAATACTTGAAAGTTGAAGGATTCAACAGGAGTCCAAGTGATCCAACTCTGTATACAAAGGTAAATCGGGAAGCTAAACTCTTGATTGTATTATTATATGATGATGATTTGATTTTCACTGGAAATATTTCAATAGATGAGTTTAAGAAAACCATGAAAACTGAGTTTGAAATCACTGATTTAGGAATGATGAAGTATTTTATAGAAATTGAAGTAAATCAATTTGAAGATGATATTTTTATTTTTCAAAATAAGTATACAAATGACATATTGAAAAGGTTCAAGATGTTGAACTGTAAACCAATTGTAACACCAATTGTAACTAGAAAAAAACTCAGTAAGAATGATGAAGGGTCACGTGTTGATCCGACTCTATATAAAATAGTGGTTGGAAGTCTTGTGTATTTGACAACAACAAGACCAGATATTATGTTTGCTGTAAGTCTGATTTCCAGATTTATGGAGACTTCGAAGAGCACCCATTGGCAAGGTGGAAAAATGATCCTAAGATATGTTGTTGGAGCAACCAATTATGGTGTTCTTTATACATCAGATTCATATTTTAAGTTGATTAGATATACTGATAGTGATTTTGTAGGTAGTGTAGATGAAAGGAAGAGCACATCAAGATATGTTTTTAGATTTGGATCATGAGTTGTAGCTTGGGCTTGAAAGAAGCAACCCATTGTGACTTTATCATATGCTAAGGCAGAGTATGTTGTAGCAACAACAACGTCATGTCAGACTGTGTGGATGAGAAGGATTATGAATGAGTTGTTGTATGGAAAACAAGAACCAACTCATATTTTATGTGACACTGAATCAACCATTGCACTGTCACACAATCATGTTTTCCACAAAAAAACTAAGCATATTGAGACAAACTATCATTTTATTCGAGAGTTGATAAACAATGATGAAATTTCTATAGAGTTTTGTAGATTTGAAGATCATCTTGCATATATGTTTGCAAATCCCTTACCCAAGGAATTATTTGAAATTCACAGAAATAACATTGGGTTTGTGAACTGTAATATTGTAGAGTTTTGTTTTTGAGTGAAATGATTAAGGGGAAGAATGTTAGAAAATTAATAATTCCACCACCCAAAAGATGACTTATCTCAGTCGATCAAATTTTGAAGAGATACCACCGCCCCAAAATTAATTATCACTGCCTTAACTTCCTTATTCATTTAATGATCATCACTGCCACATCGTTTCATTTTTGGCTGACCGAATTTCAAAGGGGAAATGAATCATTTATGTTATGGAAAATCTAAATTTGACTTAGGTATAACTAAGGGGAAAGCTAATCGACTAATTGTATCAGTATATATATACATCTATGTAATCTTGATTTGGGATGGTAGAAGAAATAGAAATTGATAGAGAGTTATGAAGAGTGTTAAAATGAGATTTTATTCTTTGTTTTTGTTTGAATCTAAGTTTGAAAACTCATGATAATGTTCAAATTTATTACAGAGTAATTTATTTTGTTGTAGCATGAATACTCTATTTACTGTTTGAAAAATTCAGTTAAATCCTTATATTGTCGAGTGTTTTTCAATAGAATGCTATTGAGTTTTTAAGTATAGAAGTACTGGATGAATTTACTGTTGCAATGGAATGATTCATTGAAGTTATTTTATTGTTGGAATCTAAGTTTTTAGGCTGCTATTATAATTTCCCTGTTTTTGTTGTAACTCTATTTTGTTGTAAAGTCATTTTACTCTCTGATGAAACACTTGTTGAAAAGTTTTTTGTAGAACAATGTATCGATATTAGTGTATAATGCAGGAGTGGTTCAATTAAGTTTTTTCTACAATAATTCTTTATTATTTTTCGAAACATGTGCTGAAACATGTTGCTAAAACATGTTGTTGAAACACCTGGTTGTAGCTTACATGTGCAGTTACAGAGTGTTGTAACTCTTGTATTAGATGTTCAATGTTTTTTGAATCACTCCCATGCATCCTTCGATTTTCACGGTCATTTTAGACGATCTTTATGACGTGCATGGAACTTTAGACAATATCAAATTGTTTTATGAAGGTGTTAAAAGGTAAACCTTTTATTTATTTCAACATAATAAAAGGAAGGTAAAGATTTAGTTTAATCTCATATTTATTAAACATATAAATTTATTTTCAATATCATTGGGAACATTGTTTCTCATCAACACTCTTTTCAGTGGGGAGATTCTTACAAATGATGTACTCTCCAAAATTGGTCATGGATCCAGATTTCTGCAACTCATGGGCTTCACAGGGCATCTGGTGAATGACACCAAAACTTATGAGGTACCTAGTATTTAAATCCAACCTCTTACAATCCAATATTCCATGCATGTCCTTTAATCGCTTCTAATGTTTGAATGGATGGTAAATATAAATGCAGGTTGAAAGAGGTCAAGGAGAGATGGATTATGTCGTACAATTTTATATGAAGGACCATTCTAAAATCTCGGAAGAAGAAGCTCTCAAACATGTCTACACTGTCATGGAAAATGATCTCGATGAGTTGAATAGGGAGTTTGCGAATAACAATGATGCGTCAGATAGTTGCAAGAGAATGTTTTTTGAAACCATGAGAATAATGCAACTGTTTTACATGGAAGGAGACGATTTGACACTCTCACATGAGATGGAAATTAAGGAGCATGTCAAAAATTTCCTCTTTAAACCGGTCTCTTAGATTAAATTATTCATTTGAAGGCCCTTTCTTAATGTTGTGTTATCATTATAATACCGCATGCTTTGAAGCTATTGTCTGCTATTAGTATTTATTGGATCTGTCTTGTTTGTTTGTTCTTTTACTACTATCCATTAGGAATGCCTAACCTAAAATTTGAGACTCCACATTTTATGACATCTGATTATCTTTGATAATATATAACATATTAACAAAATTTTATTTCCAAAGACATTAACAAGATTATGTATTTATTTTTTAAAATTTAATACTTCATCTGTATGGGTGGAGGTGGAGGGAGATATTAAGGGAAATTTTTATTAGAATGGGGTGGAGGGAGATATTATGGGGAAGTTTTATGAGAATGGGATGGAAATATATTTTAAAATGTTTTCACAAATATCTACTCACACCCCACCCTCATAAATATAATAATAGGGTTGAGGGATATATTAGGGGAAAAATTTATGAGAATGGGGTGGAAATATATTTTTTTCCTAATATCTCCCCCAACCAACTCCACCCCACCCTACCCTCATAAATATCTCCCTTGACTCCCACCCTCATAAATATGAGGAAGTGGTTGAGGAAAATATTAAAGGAAACATTTATGATGATGAGAGCTGAAATATAATTTAATAATTGTATCCTAATATCTGACCAAAACATACCAACGATCAAAATTGAACCATTCCCAACCCTTTGAAGGGGTTCAAAATAGTTCTAGAAGTGTAATTCAATAACACCCTTAAAAATGTAATTTTTTAAAATCACTTGTCATTTATGAAGGAGAACAATAATTATAAACTTTCAAAAGAAGGGTCTCATTTTTAACAACCCATTAATCTCATTTCCAACTCTTAGATGGTCCGTGAACATTATACCATTAATAATATATGAGAATTGATGTTAATCATGAGAAATCTCCATGATTGAACATCCATTACTTGTCTTTGGCATCTAAAGACTAAAATCATCTATATTCTTCTTGGATCTCATCTATTCCTTGAGATGGTGTAGCCTTTCAGAATACAAAATCCATCACAAAGCTCATGCCTATATAATCCTATCATTGTATTGGTATATTCAACATTTTGAGTGTCACTTAATATAATCTTCAAAGAGAAACTTGCAAGCCTTATCTTTTTTAACCATTTTCGATATGATAATTATCATGACATTTAATTTACATATATAATGTGTTAAAATCCCACACTTTCCATAATGTCATTTCCTTTGTTATATTTTCTTCATCTCTTGGATTTTATAAAAATTAAAACAATTAGTTATAGGTTATGCATGTAAATTGCAATGGAATTGGAAACTTATTAGAAAGATTCACTAGAAGGATGTGGTTCAATGACAATTTTGAAGAGAAAAAAATAGACATTGAATGAACCCAAGGAAATGAGGTCATCTCTTTTTCTTCATGTTAACATAGTTCCTCTCTCTAAAAGCATCATTCATGTTGAAAAATCTAACATTTCTATAGCATTGGTATCTAAGATTTTATTATATATTTGAGAAAATTCATTGACCTCTTGACCATGTTGAAACTTAGTTTATTTTTTCTCTAAACCTAAAACTCAATTATTCGTTGGTTATGGAGCCGCCCTTAGTTCTAAAGAAGAGTCAGAGTCTTTAAATTTTTTTGTCTTTCGCAGTTCGACGATTCACGAAGTATGATTTTCAAATAGCAACTCCAAAGTCCCGATACCGAAATCGCGAAATAGTGCAATGTAAAAGTCGAATTCTATTTTGGGGATTTAGTTGTCGCGGATTTGGACAATGTAAATATTTTGACCATTTATCTATTTCCCCGAAACCTGAAAGATGAAATGGGGGTTTTGGGACTTTCGGTGGCTTAAGACGCTCTGAAATCACATTGTTCGCTGCTGAAATCACAAGTTTTTCAATAAACAACTGCCTTTGGAAAAATTCACTTTTCTCAACCTTGGAGAGGTTGTTTTACACGTTCGAATTGTCGATTGACATCTACAGATCCTAAGATTTCCAGTGGTATATTCAGATTTGAATTTAAATCTAGGGAAGGTAGAAAAAATTTCCCGCAAGATGGAACTGCAAACATGTACTAGAAATGTAGGAAAGCGCCCAGATTTCAGTTAAACAACTTCCAGTTTGTTTTTCACGACTCTTAGTCAGTTTTGGGGTCATTTCTCATTGGTTACAAGCTGGAGAAGTCTTATATATTGTATATCTCTTTGATGAGAGGCAAGAAGGGGGGGCACCGAAGTAGAGTCTGGTGGCCAGAGCTTTCATTTTCAGTTTAATAAAACAGTGCAGAGACATGGTTTTTCTAGATCAGAGATTCTTGTGAGGTTGTTTACAGAGTTTGTCTATTTCTTAGTTTCAATACCATTTCATATGATCTTATTATCATTTCTTCTCGATTTGTAACTGTTTTGGAATGGAATTCATCCTTTTGTTAGATGCTCTGTTGCATGACTGGTTATAGATTGTTTCTTGTAGAGAACTGAAAGCACATAACTCATCCTTGTTAGATKCTCTATTCCAACAATCTCTTTCCACTGATTTATACAAATAATTCACTCTTTGATAAGTGCTCTTTGTATTTTGATATGTTTTCTCCCTATTCCGCTATCATCACATTTATGAATTTTTCTCTCTGTAAGGAGCTTCTACCTTGCCTTTGTTTCATGGATTTCCATTGCCGAATACTCATTTTATTTTCCTGATCATGTGACTCCATGAACAATGGACTATTCTCCCTGTCCAACCCATAAACCTAAAAACCCAAAACCTTTTAAAACCTACAGTTTGTCCACTTTTGTTTGTGCATTGTTGATTTATCATTAGTTGTGACATTATTTGAGAGATCCCTCTCCTGGTTGGAAAGGGAAGTTTCCAATCCAAAGTGGTTTGAGGTCACCTCGGGATTTACTTGCATGCAACCCAAGTCAAGTTCTGTTTCAGACCTAGTTCCAGAAGCCTCATATGACTGATCAATCAACAAATTATTATTTCATTTAAAATGTGTTAAGTCTTGGCTCTATTATAGCCTAGAACCAACTCTTGTGTCAACATTTTCCGGCGCTGTTGCCGGGGACAGAGGAATGAAGCTATCTTCCCTAGGATACAACAAAAAAATTAGATCTATTCCTTGATGGTGAACAAGGGATAGGAATTCAATTGGCTATGATCATTCACCTGATGACTCCTTGGTTCGAAGACCCTACATTATTCACTAGCGACTCCACTAGTCTCAAAATGTCAAATTCGTTCGCTGCTTGGATTGCTGCAAGGTTTGCTCCTCTGGACTTTACAAATGTTTATGGTTTTCCAAACACTGTTCCAGACATTAAAATTTGGGAAGATGTCCTTCCTAAATTTGGAGAATATCTGGATGACCATCCTGCTCAACACTTGTTTGAATTCGACAAGCTCATGGATGAATTAAAAGTACATCATGAAGATGTCCTCATGAAACTGTTTATGTTTTTGTTGGAAGGAGATGCCAAACTCTGGTATAAATCTTTACCTCATTCCAGTATTCCTTTATTGAAAGATTTTCACATCCTTTTTCATGAACATTGTAAGAGGATATATTCAGCTGAAATCCGTTTTGAAGATTGTTGTAATATAAAATTCATCAGTCAAAAAGATCAAACAAACCTTCTTTATGTGGAGGAAGGAATAACAGGAATTTCTCAAGTCACTGAAGATAATCAGTATGAAGAAGAGTTGGCTGATAAAGAAGAAGGATATGATAGCTCTTGTGATCATATTCGAGAAGAAGATATTCAACATCACGGTCAACCTGCAGAAGAGAAAGAAAATAATTGTTGTTTTATCCAGAAAATACAGAGACCACCTTCTCCTTTGACTGAAGAAGAAATAGATCTGCTCCTGCATAGTCATGTTACAACCCCTACTTACACAGATTTGCAGTGTTCACACAGTCCCAGATATGAGAGTCAGGCTTCTTCCATTTCTGAAAATGTAAATCTGATTTTAAAAAATGACAGTCATGTGTTTGATGAAACTTTATAGGAAGTTAATGGACCTATTTATGATGATTTCCAACCAGGGAATCAGCTTGTAAGCCCTGTTTTGTTTCATGAAGAGGATAGGGCTGTCACATTTAATAGTCTTGAAAGAAGTTTGTTGTTCAAAGATGTTTTAGATTGTGATTTGGAGGAGTATGAATATGATATAGACATCATGCCAGAGAAAGAACCAGAATTGCCCATGATTGAGGAATCCACAGTCGATATTCCAAACATTTGTCTGACTGATGATACTCCTAAGTTATCTGCTAAAACTAGATATGATGAGTACACTGATGATTATAATATTGTTTCTCTAGAACAATTTGCTACAAGTTTTACATGGAGGAATGAAGGTCTTCAGAAAGATGCCATATCAGATAAAGGATGTTTGGATATCCTCTTTGAGGAAGATCCTGAGAAAAATAAATTGGAGCACGCAGTAGTCTCTGATGAATCTTGTTATTTAAAACCTCAGGACCATGCATTTTTTCATGATCCTTTTGCTGACCTATTAGATTCATTTAATGGAGGAATATGCTATGTCATGGACATTTTTCACAGGAATCGAGGAAAAGTTTGAACATTCACGATCAACACCATGGCAAATGGGATTTGTCAGTTTCCTTTTTCATCCTACTCAAAGAAAGTGTGAGAAGATTTCAAATAGGTAGACAATTATTGGATTGGCTTCACTGGAATTTTAGTATCATTTGATTCAGTGGGAGTTTTTCATTAATTAGAGGAGCTGATGTATATAAATAAGCTTAATTTTAAGCATTAGAGTACAACAATGGTTTTCAATATGTTTCCAATTCAGTTTGGTTTTGGTTGTAAAGAATTACGATTCCATAGCCCTATGAATGCTAAGCGGTTTTTGTTTCAGAAAGGCGCAAGTAAAGTGACAGGATTCAGAGTTTGATAAGGATGATTGTAGGTTGCCCAATGGATGAAGGCATGTTCTCTACTATTCTTGGTGCTTTACAGGAAAGCACCATCCCTAAATGGAGCCTATGTTGAAACTAAGTTTATTTTTTCTCTAAACCTAAAACTCAACTATTCATTGGTTATGGAGCCGCCCTTAGTTCTAAATAAGAGTCAAAGTCTTTCAAATTTTTTGGCTTTCCCAGTTCGTCGATTCATGAAGTATGATTTTCAAATAGAAACTCCAAAGTCCCAATACTGAAATCCCGAAAGAGTGCAATGTAAAAGTCAAATTCTATTTCGAGGATTTGGCTGTCGGGGATTTGGCCAAGATAAATATTTTGACCATTGCTCTGTTTCCCTGAAACCCGAAAGCTGAAATCGGGGTTTCGGGACTTTTGGTGGCTTATGACACTTTGAAATCACACTCTTAGCTGTCGAAATCACAGGTTTTTCAGTAAACAACTACCTGTGGGAAAATTCACTTTTCTCAACCTTGGAGAGGTTTGTTTACACGTTTGAATAGTTGATTGACATATAAAGATCCTATGCTTTCTAGTGGTATCTTCAGATCCGAATTTAGATCTCGGGAAGGTAGGAAAAAGTTCCCCTCAATATGGCGTTGTAGACATGGCCCAGAAATATAGGAAAGTGCCCAGATTTCAGTTAAACAACTTCCAATTTGTTTTTCACGACTCTTAGTCAGTTTTGGGGTCATTTCTCATTGGTTACAGGCTGCAGAAGCATTATATATTGTATATCTCTTTGATGAGAGGCAATAAGGGGGGGCACCGAAGTAGAGTCTGGTGTCTAGAGATTTCATTTTTAGTTTAATAAAATAGTGCAGAGACATGGTTTTTCTAGATCAGAGATTCTTGTGAGGTTGTTTACAGAGTTTGTCTATTTCTTAGTTTCAATACCATTTCATATGATCTTATTATCATTTCTTCTCGATTTGTAACTGTTTTGGAATGGAATTCATCCTTTTGTTAGATGCTCTGTTGCAGGATTGTTTATAGATTATTTCTTGTGGAGAACTGAAAGCACATAACTCATCCTTGTTAGATGCTCTATTCCAACAATCTCTTTCCATTGATTTATACAAAGAATTCACTCTTTGATAAGTGCTCTTTGTATTTTGATATGTTTTCTCCCTATTCCGCTATCATCACACTTATGAATTTTTCTCTCTGTAAGGAGCTTCTACCTTGCCTTTGTTTCATGGATTTCCATTGCCGAATACTCATTTTATTTTCTTGATCATGTGACTCCATGCCCAATGGACTATTCTCCCTGTCCAACCCACAAACCTAAAAACGCAAAACCTTTTAAAACCTACAGTTTGTCCACTTTTGTTTGTGCATTGTTGATTTATCATTAGTTGTGACATTATTTGAGAGATCCCTCTCCTGGTTGGAAAGGGAAATTTCCAATCCAAAGTGGTTTGAGGTCACCTTGGGATTTACTTGCATGCAACCCAAGTCAAGTTTCGTTTCAGACCTAGTTCCAGAAGCCTCATATGACTAATCAATCAACAAATTATTATTTCATTTAAAATGTGCTAAGGCTTGGCTCTATTATAGCCTAGAACCAACTCTTGTGTCAAGAAACCACTTAGTATATTTCAATAGATATATCAAGAACAAACACATAATTAATACTTGAATGTAAATCTTCCAACAATTCACTAATATTGTATAGGTGTTTTCAAGCTCATTATAAATATAACAAATAACTTTTCACTAATCTTGTATAGGTTTTTTCAAGTTCATTATAAAGATAACAAATAACTTTTCACTAATCTTGTATATGTTTTTTCAAGATCATTATATAGATTTTTTTTTGGATAAAAAATATCCATTAATATCACTGATTACTTATATTTAATGATTAATTTTATGTATGAGCCTATAAAAAATAGACCTTGTCAACATTACAAAACCTAAAATTGGAATTATAATAATGATAATTGTGATTCTATTTGTAATATCCTAAATATTAAACATTTTATTGAATAATTTCCAATTATGGAAATTCATACTTGATTTTATTAAGACATGTAATTGTTTTTATTTAAATTGTTGTGTAAGAGTTTGACTTGCCAACTGTCCTCTTTTGATGCAAAAATGTAAGAGACACAAATTTTGATAAAATAAATGCAGGGAATGGATGGAAAAACTAGGTTAGAAATACCTGACTATGAATCCATGAGTGAGGAACATGTTTGAGTTAACTCAGAGTTAGATTTGACAAGTGTCAGAAATAGAGTTCTGTCACTAGAAGCCCCTAAAAATCAGGGATTTTGAAAGCTATGAATTTCCAAGAGGGAAATGAGTTAAATAAAAAGTCCTAGGAGAAAGGAAAGAATATATACAACATATGTCAGAGGCATGACATTGCTTAGTATGTTTAGAAGGAATGGGTAATTTTTTGTGTGAGCACCAATGATGTTAGGAAAATAATTATGAACTGTACATAGGTACATTGAATAAGGAGTGAAGCTCAGTTCGCCCTTATGGAGTCATGGTTAGGCCAGGGGTAATAGGGACAAGTGACTTGGTTGTTCTGCATCTACGATTGGGTGGAATGTGGATTTTCCATTTGTTTCTGGCTTGTTTTGGTACATTTATGTATATTTTTCCATTATTTATATCCATGTTTTTGTTTATTATGATCCTTGTTAAATTACAAAAATAATGGAATTAAGAGTATTGTTATAACCTTAATTTGCACCAGACATGCATACATAGCAGCAGGCCATCTTACTTACTAATTTTTCCAAGCCAATACAGAATAACTCTTTTTAAAAACCAAAATTTTGAAGATGTACATGCCCTGCACCAATACTTCCTACGTATGTATGGTAGATGCATCACTACTGCCCAAATACGTATGTTAGTTGTGTTGATACTGAGAGGGGGGTGAATCAGTATCAAGTACAATTTAAAAACTTTTTTCAACTTATACTTAAACCATTCAATTATATCCAATGAGCAATGAACAATAGTATAAGAGTTACACGAATACACCACAATACACCATGCACAATATATGAGAAATAATCAATAGTTTTTGTTCAAGGGAAGTAATGACTTCCAAAGGTAGCTATAGCTTCCAAATGTAAAGGGAGGGATAAAACTCCAAGAGGAAGATACAATCCTCGAATATCAAGAGATATTTGAACTCTCTATCCTTTCCCCTTCCTTCCACCCAAGAATATATGAGAGATAATAAAACTTTACATTAAATCATCACCATCAACCAATCATCACATAGAACCTGATAATGCTTTCTGAGACTTCTTCAATTTCTGCAATTATTCAATTCTTGGAGTACTCTAATCCTGTAGATAATGTTACTCAATGTATTCTATGAAACGCTTCTAATTTTCACTCCTTGAATCCTCCCCAAAAAGAGGTTATAGAAAGAATGGTAGACTTTATTCAATTCCAGTCTGTTCAGAAGACCCAACTTGTACAACATGCCCCGCACTCAATATGTAACATATGATTCTACAACTCACACACAAGAAACTACTGTCTGTACTCTTTCCAATGGAAGTGGTCCCACTACATTTGGAGTCTTTATGAAAAAGTTATGACTATTTTACCCAGAACACCTGTTTATTGACTAGTTTCAGGACTGGTCACAAACCCTATATTCCACAGAGTGTATCTCCATAATTA
>ML799234.1:67536-97989 GCA_009831015.1 Picea engelmannii | reverse complement strand
ATTTATCCCCCAAAATGAATCTCCTCGATGATACCTTTCCAACGAGCTATCACACGCCTAAAACGGAGATCGTATGCAAAAGTTACGACCCCGGGAAGTTGATGTACTAACTTACCCAAACGGGGCCCACATGACTTTTGGCGCTTAATCTCCTAGGGTTAGGTTTTTGGATGTCTATGACTTTTGGCATTCTCTTCTATTGTAAAAATTCCTCTAGAGCCTCATTGTAATCATCTTCTCACAGATGCGAGTAGCAGCCACATCTCTTCTTAGAGATAAGCTACCAGCGCCCTAGCTAGTTTATTTCCATTCTGTCTGTAAGCATATTTCAGTCATTTGTTATTAATGAAATGAAGTCTTATTTCCGTTGCATCTCTGCATTTATGTGTATTTCTGTATTTCATTGTGTTCCTACATAATCCGGATCATGGAGTGGTTGCCACATTTTTTCGGGTCTTATTGTTTCCACATGAGTGTCAAATCGTGAGCATTGATCAATTGTCTTTCTCCATGCTTGACCCTTCATTGGGGTCATCCAGGGTCTTGATGATGGATAACCCATAGCCTGGCATCGTCAACATGGGGGTTGGTTTGTGCCCACCTTGCATGGGTATTTTCAATTACCTGCCTCCTTCCAACGATGTCAAAATGATATCAGTTGTCCCTGAACAACGTAAGGATGAAATATTTTCAGTGTTGTTGTTGTTCCTGAGCCTGCCTGGGCTCAAGGTTCCCTTGCCACTACCGATTCCTTAGACTTGGTATTTCCCTCTAACGAGGTGATTTTAGAGGCATTGGCTGGTCCAGATAGACCCTGTGATGATCTCTAGCATAGATCATATTTCCTCGCAGAGTTAGGAAGAATAGAGGCAGGAGAATTTGTGTTGACTATGACTGGAGATAGGTCTTGTCCTATCAATCCTCTGGCTACGCACACAGTTTATGTTGAGGGTAATATGGAAACCATCGCTAAAATGATACCTATTGATATCTCTAGAACCCTTGGTGTCATGGAGAATTTCTTTGTTAGAGCAGACTGTTCCCCCGAGCAGATTCAGATCTATACATATTTATTTAAAGAATTCTGCAACGTTTTTGCCTGGTCTTACGAGGAAATTCTAGGCATTGATCCAAGAATTGTCGAACATGATATTACGACTTACCCTAATGCTAATCTGGTCCGACAGAAGCTTTGTCCGGTTAATCCTAAGAAAGCAACAACTATTAAGGCTAAAGTAGAGAAACTACTCAAAGCTGGTTTCATCTACCCCGTCCAATTGACTCAATGGGTGTCGAATCTTGTTCTAGTCAACAAAGAGTAGGGTACAATTCACATATGTATGAACTTCTATGATTTGAACAAGGCATGTCCAAAGGATAATTTCCCCACCCCATTTATTGAACAAATTGTTGATGAATGCACAAGCTGCAAGGTCTTTTCTTTCATGGATGGTTTCTCGGGATATAAGAAGATACAGATCAAACTTGAGTACCAACATAAAACAAATTTTATTTGTCCATGGGGCACATTCTCTTATCGAAAGATGCCTTTTGTCCCGAAGAATGTTGGAGCCTCTTTTTAGTGGGCCATGTCTTTTGCTTTCCACGATCTCAAACATCTAGTGAGGCTTATCTTGATGATTTAGCGTCACGATCTCGTAAGAGAGATGATCATCCCACACACCTCTGACTTATCTGTGAGTGATGTTTCTACTATCAGATTCACTTGAATCCAAACAAATGCAGTTTTTGCGGGATGTCAGGTCATCTGCTAGGTTTCATAGTTTCGACAACAGGGATCATGGTCGATCCTCTAAAGGTTGAGGCGATAGTTCAGTTGCCTCCCCTGTGCATAGTCCCTCAGCTTCAGAGTTTACAGGGAAAAGAGAATTTTTTACAACATTTAATCTCAAAATATGTTGAGATCACAAAAGGGTTCATGCGTCTACTAAAGAAAGACGTTATTTTCCATTGGGATGAAGTCACTCAATGCTCTTTCGAACTGTTGAAACACGCCCTCACGTCTGCCCCCCTGCTTCAACCACCCAATTATAATAAATATTTCTTATTGTACTTGGACGCTGCAGAGTCAACCATCGACATGGTCTTGGTTCAAGAAGACGATTTGCTTGAAGAGAAAGTGATTTACTACCTGAGTCGAGGTCCAGTTGGACCAAAACTCAACTAATCTCATGTTGAGAAACTTGCGTTGTTCATGCTGTCCCACGGTTCTTTCACTATATCTTGTTTCGCAAGACCATCGTCATTGTCGTTGTGAATCCATTCCAATATGTGTTGACACAACACATAATCAGCGGAAATATTAGTAGATGGATAATTATTCTCCAGGAGTTTGACTTGGATTTTGTTTCGGTGAAATCCAAAAAGTCGTTGGTCTTTGAGGAACTCATCTCGGAACTTCCGGTCGAGTCAAGTGATGTTATACCTGAAGATTCACCTATTAAAGGAGATGTGTTTTTGATCGCATCTTCAGATCCCTACTATGGAGATATACTAGTCTATCTCCAAACTTTGAAGTGCCTCGACTCTGCTTCTTGTGATGAGGGTCGACATATACACCATTAGGTAAAAAACTATCTTATTCTCGAAGACACTTTGTATCATCGAGGTATAGATTTCATCCTTCATCGATGTATCACCCATGAAGAAGAGAAACTCGTGCTTAATGATTGCCACACTGGAGCATGTGGTGGTCATTTTTGGGGGTTGGAAACAACCCAAAATATTCTACGATCCGATTACTATTGGCCGACGTTAATCAAATATTGCATTGAATCAGTCAAGAAGTTCCACCCATATCAGATATTCTCACGGAATATGAGGGCACATCATTCTCCCATGTTTCCCATCATCACAGTTGGCCCCTTCACTAAGTGGGGGATTGATTATACTACATGCCACCCCCCCTCAGCTAGGGGGCGCTGCTACATCATCGTAGAAGTAGACTACTTTACTAAGTGGGTCAAGGCTATGCTGACGTTCAAGGATGATGGAGAGACAACACCTCTCTTCTTGTTTAATCAGATAATAGCAAGGTTCGGGGTACCGAAGGAGATTTTCACTGACCATCGTAGACACTTTCAGAATAAAATAATTTCTGAGTTAACGTCAAAGCTAGGGTTGAGACAAGAACACTCATCACCTTATTACCCACAAGAGAATGGTCAACTGGAAGTTGTGAATAAGTCACTCAAGACCATTCTACAATGAACGATCAATTCGGCCAATTCAAATTGGCATTTGATGTTATACTTGACATTGTGGGCCTACCGAACGTCTGTAAAGACTGCCACTGGTTTCTCACCTTTTCAACTAGTTTACGGGTTGGAAGCAGTCTTGCCTATAGAATGCTAGATCCCATCTCTTAAGTTGGCAGTATAGTTATTTCCAAATACTTCACCACTTGAGGAAAGCTTATTATATATTGAGCAACTCGATGAGAAATGACATGATGCAGCCTTGGATAACGAGGCTCACAAGCAAAGAGACAAGTGTTAGTATGATCGGTCTGTTTGTCCTCGGATTTTCTCCGAAGGCGACCTTGTCCTGGTCTATGACCAATATAAGGATCCCCCGGGGGCTGGTAAGTTCAAACCCATGTGGTTTAGACCGTTCATTGTGAAGGAGGTATTAAAGAAGGGAACTTATCGTTTGGTTGAATTTGAAGGGAAATATTTAGCAGAGCCTAGAAATGGGCTCTAATTTAAGAAGTATTACTCGTAGGTGTGTCGCCTTGGGTGACTTCTTGTATATATGTATAGTTCTTATACATTTTAGTTTTTGTCTTTTCTTTTATGGACGTTGCATTTTTTATGTCAACTTTTTCATTGTGGCAGATGTCAAGTGAATCAAACGTGTTCATTGGATTTGCGGACGGTGCTAGCCGAGACACTCGGAGGCTTTCTTCCGCAGCTTGGGTAATCTTCAAACCTCAAGGCCAGTTGTTATCTTCTGGAGGTATTTGTTTAGGGTCACGCCACAAACAATGTCGTCGAATATAGTGCAGTAATAGAGTTGCTTCATGACGCCTTGTCACATGGTATATCTTACCTCTAGGCCTACTTAGATGCACAATTGGTTGTGTCCCAATTAAATGGGGTTTACCGCGTTTACGATCCTACTCTACATCAAAGATTCCTTAGTGTACGCCTTTTACAATGTTGTTTTGATTATATTACATATATCCATGTTCCTAGGAGATTAAATCAAATGACAGATATTCTAGCTAATCAAGTATTAGATTGGCATATTGCACACAAATAAGAAAAAGCACACACATACACATGTAAATACATTTGTAAATAAAAGTAACCCATAAGACAAAAATATGTAAATATATATATATATATATGTATATATCAAAAGTATCAGAGTACATAGGTGGGCGTAAGCGCCTAAAAAAATAATGAGTTTGATATATAACGCGGGGATTATGCCCTCAAAAATATACAAAGAGTTCCCTTGGCATGTAAACATTCCACCCTAAGCTAAGCACGAGGCCTATTGGCCCTGCCATAGTGGACTACAACGTTTTCCAAATGTTGAAATAGATGAACCTAGGTACGTAGCACCCCAACAACATGAGGCCCCATAGATGGCAGGAGATCCTCGATCTTGGACATAGGCATAGTACGGGTGAGTGCAGTCAGGTTCAGCTCCACTTGTCTCAAAACTCTTTCAGCCTCTCTGGCTGGAGGTACCCCCGCTGCTACTGTTGGTCCGATGACCGTTGTTGCTGCTGCCTCTGGTCATGGACGATGCCTGTTTCATGCAAAATCAACTGGACACACTGGTTCCACATCTGTACATAACAAATACACAGTTGTCAGGTGCTTTGGTACACAAAAAAAATGATATATATATAAAATAAATAAAAAATTAAAAAACTTTTAAAAATAAAAACGTACCTAATTCTCCACCTTCCGCTCTGGGAGGCATGGGAATGTTAGGATCTCTGGAGAATATGATCCTGACATAGGGTTAGTCCTCTATATCTGTAATCTGCCAAGACCACTAGTAAAAAAAAGTATCATCAAAGGCTTTGATAGTCCTCCCTTCCCCCTGTCATGGCAACACGGCTGCCTATCTGCATACTGCTGGGAAGGAGGCCATGTGCCCCCATATTGTCTCTCAGGGACTAAGACTGGGTACCCTCTCAAAGAAGAAAGAGAAAAGAATAGTCTCGAACCCAAAGTTCTTGTTGTTCCGCCCACGACACTCTGTGAGTTGTCTCTTCATGCACTCTAGCATGGTTGTACTCCAATCGAACACTCGTGCATTTAAGCACTATACTGCACAATGCATATGTGCCCAGGAGGCCTGATGTAAGGTCGTGGATCTAGTGATCCTACCAATAATTAAAACTATCACTTTTAGTGATAGGTTGGTGATTTTGTGGATCGGTACCTAGGAACCCACTTGATCTGTTCCCGCCTCGCATTGTTACCCAATGAATTTGACAATGTCGTGTGGCCGAGGAGGAAAAGAACGAAGGTTGATTGGTTGAGCTCTCTTGGAGAATCTAGTCAGGAAGTAAATGTCCTCGGTCGTTGGAGTCAACGATTGCTCCTCAAGCATAAAAGCCTCTTAATTTGGGTGCCAGTAATCCACCAAGGCGCTCAGTAGCTTGGGTTGTGCCCGCATGAGTGTACACCGAAAAAATTTCCACAACCTGCATTGTTTTAATGCGGAAACAACAATAGGATATTCCTAGACCATTGAATCAATGTCTTCATGCTCTCTTTCTCTCCAATGGACATACATTATGCAAAATGAAAATTTCAAAGGAGAGTCAAATGATGTATTTTTAATTTTTTCATATGTTTGAGGATGTACACGGGTTGTATTAGGGACAGTCGCGTTTGTACACAGGAAAAATTTTATCTGCCCGTGTGTATACGTGAGCTGTGCTTGGACAACCCGTGTACACATAGGGCCGATCTTTTTAAAGGTGTGTGCCCCTCCAAAAAACAAAAAGAAATGCAAAAAAAAAGATTGGAAATGCAGGAGGGACTAGTTTGTATTTACTTGGTCCAAGTGGGAGTTTGTTTCGTCCACTGAAGCTCTTGGAATGAACTTCTTTAACAAAGGGGTGTTTTTGGATTTTTAGTCAATTCTCATTTGCAATGGTCATAATGAGCTGCCAACTTCTATTTATAGAAATTTTTGGCCCTTTTTGTCATTTTTTGACCCCCGTTGTCATTTTTTCTGGATTGAAAATCATGTAACGTGGTTGTTGAGTTTCTCATTGTATGTTACGATTCACTTTACTTTTGGTTCGACGAACTTTTCGGGAGTTGGGGTAGTTTTAACGTCCTTTGCTGAAAATCATTTTTTCCAACTTTGTGCATTTAAGTTAGGATTCCACCTCCAGTTTTTGCACCTCACTGTCTTTTTCTCTTTACCATAGGATCGACCCCACCGAATTGTGACACGGAACTGCAATTGATTCTTTAGAAGTGTCATTATTTAGTGGTAGAGCTTACCCTCACATGGATGCCCTAGGTAGATCCTGGTTGCATTTTGGTGTCCATGCCGTTGCTAATGACTATAGGCTCGGGAGTCCTTTTAGTCTTATCTTGATTACGAGTTTGAGCCTTCACATGTATGATATATTATCACTCTTGGCTTCACCCTCGGGACTCCCAAAAAACAAACAGGTATTCTTTTAATCCCTTTTTGGACCCTCTAAACACAAAAATATTGTTGAGTGATCTTGTTGCCCTTCACGCTTGTGAAACTAAAATTTGAAGGCATGTCTTTCCAGCGGTAGTTTACCTCTTTTTCGGTCCAGATGGTCAATTGTACGAACAAAGGTATACTCTAGGAATTTCGGTTTGCTAGAAGAGTATTCTCAGGTATAAGTTTAACCCCTTTTCGGGCCCGAGGGACTAAATTTATGAAAAAGGAACCCCCACAGAGTCCATAATTAAGATCTTTTCAGACTCCCTAAAAGTGAAAAGACCGCCGAGTGAGCTTGTTTCTTCACACTCGTTAAACCGGTCCAGAAGAACATCCATTACAGAGTCCATAGTTAAGCTCCTTTCAAACTCCTTAAAGTTGAAAAGATCACTGAGTGACCTTCTTCTTTTACACTCGTTAATTGGTTCAAAAAAACATCTAATGGCATGAGTTTACCCATTTTTTCGACCTATAAATTAAGGAGGAAAAAGGTACCCCTCGGGAGATTCATCTCGCCGGGAGAGTTCTCCTCAGTAAATTTCACCTTTTTCGGGCTAAGGAGACTAAATCAAGAAAAAGCCAGCAAGTTCATAGTTAAGATTTTTTCAGACTCCTTAAAATTCAAAAGATTGTTGAGTGATATTTTCTTTATCACACTCATTAAAATGGTTTTGAATAGACATCTTTTCGATGCTAATTTATCCCTTTTTCGAACCGACTAGACTATCTTTGAAAAAGGTACCCCAATGGAGTCTTCTTTTGCGTTTTTTCAGACTCTCTAAAAATGAAAAACCACCGAGCTTACCTTCTCTGGGATCATTTAAAATTACATTGAAGGACATTATCATTATGTCCTATCAATCACATTTTCATTCCTACATCTTTGGCCTAATGTCAACTCCATGTTGCTCTCAAGTGAACCTTTGAAGCTTGCCTTATACACAATCCTTGTAGCACTTTGCCTCTGTGTCTTGACATCTTGTCCCATGGAGGAATTTTCCCAAGTGTCCTTTTCCTGCACATGTTTCCTTGCTCTAAGAATCAATGTGTTCCTTTCGCTTGGAACTAGTATGTTTGCAACACTCGTTCCTCCTTTGTAACGTAGCATTTTTTTATTCTTTTTCAATCTTTCAAAATATTGAAAAAGACAAAAAAATCAAATATACCCCAAAAAGAGAATGTGAAAAGTATTTTCTTTTTATGGCAGCACAATGAGTTTCCCTTGGGAAAAGCACATCCTTTCATTTGTTCGTCAAGATCTGGGATTTAATATGACCTTAGGAAGTTGATCTCGTAACATAGAGTTGTGTCCTCCTCCGTTTGGTTATTCTTCCAAACACATGGAGAGTTTGCGTTGCCTCCTGCATCGTGAACTTATGTCAATGTCATGCTGCCTGAGTCTCATCATTCATCATGCTATTGTCCAAGGGAATTTTTACCCAACTTGAGTCGACCTTTCTGCAATTTTTCTCTTGTCCTCATGCCCGGCCATGCTGAAAGTCCAATCAAAGTCTTTGTTCAAAATCAATGAAGTTCTCTGCCTGATCACCCAGATCCTCTTTTTTTTTCCCCGAAAAGCCGTCGAAGACCTCTGGGTACTGAATATGTACACTCACATTACACTCCTACCTGATTTTTGAAGATCTTGAAGTTGTTGCTAGAGATCTGAAGGCCTCATCTCCAACCATCATGCCTCATTAGCTTATTGAAGATGGATACTATTCATGTATATCTTTCGATTTTGAGATGTAGATCCCTTGTGTACTGCTCGCGACTACACTTTATATAGTTATATGACATGGATATGTAGTGTATTTGATTGACAACCATGATTTATTTCATCCCCAACATGGGTATGCCCGCCTCGGTGAGATAATTGTTATTTTGTAGCTGGCACCTCCTAAACTCTGGTACCAGGCTCACTCTCTTCGTACTTTGGTAAAGATTTGTAATGTATTTCGGCCATTAGATGCTCTTCTGAAGTCACACATTAGGGGGAATCTTTTATAACCCTAATTTGCACCAGACATGCATACCTAGCAACATACCATCTTACTTATTATTTTTGCCAAGCCAATACTGAATAACTCTTCTTAAAAAACAAATTTTTGAAGATATACATGCCCTGCACCACTACTGCCCGTGTATGTACGCTAGCTGCATCACTACTTCTCACGTACGTATGCTAGATACACCATTTCATCCTGTGTATACCCACAAAAGTTGCAAAAAATAAAAAGTTTCAAGGGAATACGGGCTTTTGGGTAGTTTCCTAACCAATTGACTACCCATAGCCTGTCACCCAACCGAGTAACTATATTTTTGGCATATAAAAGAAGGTGTTGGGGTCCCATTCCAAGAACAAGCATGAAATCATTGAAACTCTTCCCATTTCACAATTCCCTCCTTTCCCCAAGAATTTACAACCACATTGTGAGTTTTGAGCCAGAATTCCCTATTCTTCCCCTTTTTCCTCATCCACAAGCCTATTCCCATTCTCTAGAGAGAAGTGTGAGAGAAGAAGGATACGTGGAAGCAGTTGGAGCTTGGTGAAGAGGAGCCTAGGACCAATTTTGAGGAGCAGTCGTCGATCTCGTTTTGTAAGTGACTTTGTGAGATTGATATAAAGAATTAGTTTTGCCTTCTTTCCATATGATGTGTTTAATATGTATGTTTGATTTACATTTTGTTATGAAATCTATCCCAATAATTCATATATATAATGCATGTTCATAGTTTCTTGTTTTTATTTTGGTGAATGCAGGTCAACCTTCGGAGGATATTTGCAGTCGAGGAACAACCGAACACAAAGGGATCGACACCGGATGCGGAGTTTAAGGTAAGACTACCGGATCCCTATACTTTGTACTTTATATATGAATGTGGGGTGTTGTCGGGATGGTTGTTAAAAGTAGGAGACTTTAGACGGTTATATCTTCCTACACTTTAGAACCCTAGTGTAGTTTGTAGGGGGGTTTTCCCACTATAGCAAGTATGTACATTACAAAAAATTAAAAGTATTGATTTCCTAATTTTGTATTAATTTCAAAGTATAAAACATTATGTTGTTCAGTTATTTCCTTATAGAGGAATCATGTATAGTATAAGGGTGAGGTTGTTAGTGATAATATAGATTAGTACTAAAGAGTTCATAGTGTTGCAATGTTATGTAGATATCTAAATCTTTAGATTAAGGTGGAAACAAATAGACGCCACACAACTAGTATGTATATTCAAAAGATAGCATTACTAAAAATTGCTTCCATAAAATTGGAAATATTTCGAATCCAGAATGATAGTTATGAACACAAATGTTTATCAGGAAAACATTTGTTATATTTATATAAATTACTTTTGTAGTAAATTACAAACGCTCACAATGACTAGATGACTATATATACTCAAGTATGGGTTCTATTTTATTTCATTAAATTATAACCTAGTTCACATGGAGTGTTAATGAGTTTTTGAGAATATAATTACAAATACAAACTAAAGGGATTTTAATCATATTCCAACAGAGGAACTCAAATACCTCTAGTTTGAAGTAAAATTACATATCAAGACGACCTTTTAAACCTGTAAGAAGAAAAAAAAAATCATGATTGATTAATTAAGTGGTAAACAAAAGAACAACAATTTTTTTTTTTTATAAACATAAGTAATGAGCTTACCATCCACCACCGAAACTTCTCACCCAAGGTTCTACATTTTAGATATCCTAGAGGAGCTCAATATTGGTTAGGATTTAAATTAAGGGTGTGGGACTTATAAACATTGATGGAAAGAGGTTGATCAATTTAAATATGAAGCAACTTACCCAATGTTTTCTTAGCGTTGGAGTTGGCATTTGACTGAGCCGACGAAGTCCCATCCAGAGAGGCTTCCAAGAAGTTTGATGGGTTTCCTTGAAATTTCTAAAAAGGGACCCATCATTAAAATATTACCCTTGAATCTGGGTAGAAACTAGAAGGAAAAATAATACCACCATAATAGATTTTTTTTGTCTTTCTCATAACAAAATTTATTGATCAAACATTTACTGATTTGAAGCAAAATAAGAAAACATATTATCAAATGTGTCAAACTATTAATTCTGGGATATTCAAAATAGATATACATTGATATATGTGTATATCAAAAATAGTAATAAGAAAAAGTATAATACAGTTGCTCAAAAGAATGCAAACCTCCAAATGCCTTGATGAGGAACCATTCATTAAATCTGAGTAGCTCTTGTACATAATCAAAGAAAAATAAACAAAACAGACTAGGGTTACTACTTATTTTTCCAGGCCTTGGTTTAATCGTAAACAAAATTTATAATAAATAAAATATGAAGGGAAAAACTGATAAAATATCCGTGGAAACCTGGAGTACTTTTTGGAAAAAATCGTTTACTAGAGGAACATGAAACTTTGGAGAATATTGTCTTTAGCATAACCCTATAATTTCTCAATAAGGCCTCACTCTAGGAAGAAAGACTCCTAGCTAAGTTTTTTTATGCATTTAAAGTATAACCCCTTATGGTACAATGAGAAAACCAGGAAACTATACCTCTTTCAAACTCATAAATTTACCATCAAAGTAACTATAAGTGTAGAACAATGCATGTTATCTACGCAAGTAGAATTCTACTTGTTTTCTAACAGATTTTAAATTCATAACCCAAGGTGGCTAATAGCTTATATCTGAAGACTGTGGTGCGAATTTACAAAGGGAGAACAATAACTATTTTTTTTTAATTAAATACATATTTCTCTATCACATAGAGACAGGGTTGAAGCAAAATATAACTCCACCAATCCAGGTTTTTCACATGAATAAAACAAGTGTATCTTAGAATTTTAATTGGATTGAATAGGTTTTCAAATACCTTCAGGACCTGGGATAATAGATTCGATATTTCCCATGAAATACATTGCCAAGAATTCGTAGAGTAGCACAACCAAAACCCAATTGACTTACCAAACGAAGTGTGAGGATTAGGAGAAGAATTCCTACCTATGTTTTGAGAATTGAGGCTACCTCGAGCCCAAAACAAGGGTACTACCTCTTCTAATGATGTAACTGTTACAAGGAAAATCTCTCTATGGATAGGGGTAAACCACAATAGAAGGAAATGACGACATAAATCAACTCTATTCTCAAGTATGCTATATAAACAAATATGCGAGAAAGACAAGATAAAAGGTCTACGTTATCCAGACATTCGATGAAGTCCACCGTTGAGCACTTGAACAAAAGAAATATACCTTCAACTAATCCTCAACAACAAATCAATGCAAGAATATGGTGATAACATATGATGTTAGCACATTCAATAGCATAATCCATCAACATTCATAAAAAATATGCCCATGGAATAATAATTCAAATATTTGCAAGATATCAATTGGACGAGAAAAGAGTATTTCTATTAAGATATAATTAGAAGAAGTGAATAAGTTACAGACTTTCGTATCGGCATGGTTTGGAACTGAAAAGCTAAGTTCCTTCCAGCTGAGCCTCCACCACTTCAATCCTCCACCAAAGGCAAGCTCATATAAGAGAGACAATGAAGTTATCAATTAGTAAGGGAAGAGCTTGGGGGATGAACACTGTGTTCATACTCAATGTGAAGTGAATAATTCCTCCAGAGTAACTTTTCTCTCAAAGTTGAATTCTTTCTCATTTTTTTCCATAGCTCAGATTTGGCCCATTTATAGCCTTCAAGTGGAACTGAAGGGCCGAGACAGAACATTTCCAATATATGGAAGGCAAAGGATCATTGATCTCGTGACGTGACATGGAAACCCGACACCATTTTTCAATTTTGGGCACATTTCCCGATGTACACAGGATTTATTGGTGCAACCTGCGTATACACATGTTGTATAATAAGAAAGGTGCATATATGAGGAAAAATTGTATTTTTAGCTATGGGATTTTCAAAAAGAGATTTTAATTCTGCATAGGGAAACGAAAAAATTCCTTCTCTGCAAGATTGCATGGGGTGAGGAAAATATTGCTATAAAATATGCCCCCTAATGTGTGAGGTTAGAGGAGTATCTGGGATTGCTGAAATACATTATAAAAACCCACAAGTGGAGTAATGGGTACCCAGCTGCAAGAACTAGTTGTTCCTTACAATCTGTACTGGCTTTGTATACATGGCAGCCAATTTGAATTACACTACAGATCCATGTGAAAATATACCAAATAAATTTCCATGTCCATGAATAGGAAAAATCAAATGTAGTTACATGCCAAAGGCTATCATAGTCACAAACAAGGCCCAGTAAAACAAGTCTCAAAATCAATCTGAAGATATCGCTATACAATGGTACATTCTGATCCCTCATGATCACTGAAGTCACAAAGGTACTGTTTCGATGAAAAGGTAGAAACAACTCAATAAAGCTACAACTACATACTTATGTCTTCAAGCCTTCTACACAATCCTCCAAAGGTACAAGTCTATATCGTGTGAATAAAGGAGTTGAGTTCCAACACAATGATAATTCGTTTGATTACTGGTCATTGAGGTATATCGTTAACAAATGCGAGACAACCTACAAATAATGAAAGTAGGTATCAAGGCACTGAGTACATTCTTACAAGTGTGAATAAAGGATTCAAGGTCAAACACTTGAAGAATACAATGATCATGAGACATTGATGTATTCCCAACTGTCGATGGCGAGAGAACCTGCCACTAATGACAACAAGCCTCTAGGTACTCATAGGACTCTAGGTCTCATTTTCAGAATAGATGATCTGAAGTTGATGGAAGGAGACCTGATGAAAGGAGAGCATTAAGGAATATCTCATCATTCAACACAAGGTACAAAGCAAGAGCTTGTTGATTTAGAGGAAATCAGATGAAGAACATGTTCACGAACCAATGACCCTGTGCGTCTTTCGCGTGTTCCAAGTGTAGGAAGTACACAAAAAAGACCCTCTGAAGAGGCAAGGAAACCACCAATAAGGCTAATGGAATCCAAGAAAATACACGAATCCCAATGTGTTAATATATGTCTTTTTGTTTAACACAAGGGAAACCACCTAGTCAATGACCAATGATTAAATGTCGACTGCTAGGTTAAAGGTTACCTACTAATGAGGAAAGTAGGACCAGGGTGCGTAATAGGACTACAAATTCATGTGGTTTTGAGACAAACTAAGGTTATGGCCAACATGCAAAGTCAAGAGTTTCGAGGAATGGTCGACACAGGTTGATAGACATCCTTTGAACAAGAGAATGAGACATATGGAATACTCTGGCATCATAAACTCAATGATGAAACCATGAGATGCAAGAGAAATCAAGAAAGACTCTCCATAGGGACTGGAAGAGTAACTAGTCAGGGGAGTAAAATCTCTGTAAAGATCTCATCTTCCTAAGGCCATTCTAAACCCAAAACTATGATGACAAGTGGACTCAACAATTTTATGCTCTGTTCAAAGGCGACATGATTGTTGCCAATATAAGATAATGTTCCCTTCTCGCTCGTCCTTTTTTTTTTTCATAGTGAAATGAATGCTATGATACAGAGGAGGAAACGAATGTCTCAAGTAAGAAAAACTAGTTCCAGCAGTGGAACATACCTATGCTCAATGCAAGGAGGTGCATGCGGGAGATGGACACTCATGGGAATGTTCCCTCTTGCGTATAGAGTTTTAAGTTGTAAAGGATATGAATGAGGATCTAGTTGGTTGAGGATGAAAAAATTATGAGGCAAAGAGTTTATAACACAAATCGAGAACCGACAATAGGCTCAATACTGCAAGCAAGGGCATGAGATGGAATCACAACTTAACGCCAAAAAATGTCCTTTTTCATAATATTAGTCTACTTGGTTTGAAAAAGGGATAAAATTGTACCAAATAGATGTCCTTTCAAATCCAATTTACGAGTGTGAAAGAGACAAGTTTACTTGGAAATATTTTCTCTTTTTGAACACGAGTTGGAAAAGAGCTTAACTAAGACTCACAACCTTTCAATTCCAATTTAACGAGTGTGAAAAGGACAAATTCACTAGGCAATATTTTTGCGTTTTAGACGAGTTGGAAAAGAGCTTAAATTAGACTCGCTTGGGAGTTTCTAGTCGACATGTCATGGGGGAGGCCAAGGCTCCCGTGCTAGACTTCTATGAAATGTCAGTATCTTACGAATAACCGACATAAGCTTAGGAAAACCCAAAGCTCTCCAAGCTGAGGAGGATAAAGTGCTAGCAGAGGTTATCGTCTCCATGATAAATTAGATGATGTCTCTTAATTGAAAGGACATAGGAGGAAGCATTGGATACCCCAGAAGACCATCCCAATCAAAGAGAAGTTCTTCAGGATTTGCAGGGAGAGTACTCGGGGAGAGTAAATCTCTCTCTTGTTTAGAATGTGCAGTATCAATAATGCTAACGACATGGTTGAACGATGCATCACCCTACAAAAGGAGAGTTGGACTG
The DNA here is from genome assembly GCA_009831015.1 of Picea engelmannii. Taxonomy (NCBI): domain Eukaryota; kingdom Viridiplantae; phylum Streptophyta; class Pinopsida; order Pinales; family Pinaceae; genus Picea; species Picea engelmannii. The sequence continues at coordinate 82,840 of ML799234.1, read as the reverse complement.
ACCATAGGTTGCACTGGTATGACCACTTCTTCAACTATGGGTTGAATAGGATACGTGATAATAGGGACAAGAGACACATAACCCTTGACAACGGGGGTGTGCTCAGGAGAGGATTGCATCAACATGATTGCTATGTCAATCAAAGGAGAAACAAGGTGTGGGGAAACCACAGATACCTCAGAGCCCGAAGGGACCTTAGGTGAGAACCACACTTCTTTTATCCTAGTAGTAGTAGGACACAAATGAGTAAGGTGATTTCCTTTGCAAGTTCTGCAAAGGAATCTGGGCTTACGTCTGAGACGTCTAGGATTCTCAATCATATGAATGCCCCCAGCGTCATCGATAATGGATTATGACATGCTCTCAGTGTGACTGACAGAGGCGAGAGATTCATCTCCCACATGATGTACATAGGTTGGAGATGTGACATCGATATGACTCGTGGAAACTAGAGTGATGCCCCCAACATGACTAGCAACGACTAGTAGTGGGTCTTCAACATGACTTGCAGAGGTCGTCGACCAATATCCAACATGAATAGAAGGGGTTGGTGATGGAGCTCCAATATGACTGGCAATGACTGGACTAGTGGTGGTGGTGATTTGTGGCATTTGATACCAAGGTCCCGAGAAATATTGGTTTTGAAACATTGCAGGCCAGGAAGGGTCATGGTTTACACCACGTCCCTATTCGGAAAGGTAGTATCCTCCTCCTAATTTATCCAAAGATGTTTGTACGAGCATCATCACTAAATTCTGCGAAGAGATGGAAGTATGATAAGGATTATTCAAGTGAGGATATATGTTGCCCCCATGTGAAGGGGTTCTATGAAGAGGGTAGCCCGGACCGTAAAAATGATTCCCCCCATATGAAAGACCTGGGGATATATGTGGACCCTCCATGGGAAAAGTGTTTGTAGGAACTGGCATGGAAGATGAAGGATACACGAATGGGGTGTAATAAGTAGAATAACCACCCACTTGAGTACTGGCTCTTGAAAAAACATAGATAGGACTAGATCCGTAAGAGGGGAGGTTCCAACCTCCCACAGTGAGAGTTGGTTGAGGGGCATGACTCCTATAAAATGAAGATGTATACAATAGGGCCATGGTTCCCCCAGATCCAGTGCTAGGATTCATATAAGTGGGCTAGGGAGAGGATAGAAAGGGTGAAGGCACATTTGGAATATCCATAGGAAAATGATTAGAGACCTAAGGCATGGACTGAGTGTTATAATTATGCTTACCATTATGAAAAGCGGGCGGAATTGTCCCCATGAAATGAGTGAACATCATGGGGGAGGTAGCGGTAATGAGGGAACCAAAGGAAATCCACTATCCATGATAATGAAGAATCAATATAAATTCCCAAGGCCAACTAATAATCAAAGAACACACCAAAAATAATCAAAAAACCAATATGAAAACAAACATTATAAAGTGGTTGAAAGGGGCCTCCCTCCATAAAGTAGGTATTCCTCGCCCAAGAGGGGCCTAAGACTCCCTGCTAAAGATTAGAGGTATCAAAATCAGTTATAATATCCCTCATGGGCTTAACAACTAGTTAATCAGATCCCCCCGAAGAGGTAATCCTCCATAAAGGTTGTGTGTTGTATGACCCTTATCTGACCCAACATACCTGCAAAATAACCCCTGCAAGTAACCTTTGTGGAACCTAAGTCAAGAAAATAATAAACCATGGTATAATCGATACACATGTGAACATTTGTAAGTCAGGTCCATCGTATGGGCAGGGTAGCAAAGCCCAAAACCTTGAAAGCATCGCCTCTCATGGAGGTAAGGGAACTAGCAAGATCCCCATATATGAATAGATCCCCAGAAATATATATGACACTAAGAAGGTATCAGCGGGATATCCCTTCAACTGACCTCACATGACCTCGTGCTTAACTCCAGTGTAAGCAGAGCCTCTTGATATTACCGATTATACAATGGATTTCTCCACTCTCTTAGTCAGATACATATGTTGATTTAATAGCCTTGGAGAAGTTTACTCACAAAATCCTATTCTAAGGCACGAAATCCTAAGCTAGTTTGTGCACCCTAGAAAATAAAATCTTAACTACTGAATTTTAAATTATAGCATTAATTTTAATGGCCTTGCTTACTCAAAATGTGTGGTCATGAAACTAGTGATGTTATGACTCAACAAGTAAAGTAACTAAATATGAAAACAATGCAAAGTCCTAACTTCAATTTTCAATAGATGATATGCTTCCTAAACATGCAATTTGCATTTCAATTTTGTAATTCTAAATCAAAATGCAATATTTTTTTACAAGCACTGAGATAAATGACAAAGACTCAATAGATCAAAATGCCAATCAATGTAAAATGCCTATTTCTTTTGTATTTTCAATATATAAAAAATGAAAATGAAAGGACTGAACATCAACTTGATATAAAGAATCTACTGTGTATAGGAAGAGAGAACTCAAGTAGGATATCAAGAAGAAAAAACGCCCAACCCAAAGTGCAGGGACAATCAAAATGAAAATATGATGAGAAAGGAACCGCCCAAAAATTCAACCAAAGACGGGTTTCTTGTCATTCCATAGATACTTAACAATCACTATAGCGACCCAAGAAGACTCAACAATCATCAAAACCTACCCAAAAACCACTAAACCCAACAATCAAGAAACAAATGTTGAGGTAAACGACTGTTCAAAGGAAAAGCGTGTATGTACACAACTTGCAGAAGGAAAGAACGCGTATATACGTGACTGTCAAGAAAAAACCCACGTATATGTGTCAAAACATAGCTAGGCTAAGGCGAAGGCTGAAAGACTTAGACCCAGAGTGAACAGGGGCTGCCAAGAAATCATACGACAATAAACTCATTATGAATGAGAGCAATCTAAGGAGAAAAACACTCCAAACCATAAGAAATAAGATTCAATCCCCAGTATGGGCACCAATTCTGTTATGAGGAAAATCTCTCTATGGCTAGGGGTAAACCACAACAGACGGAAATGACCACAGAAATGAACTCTATTCTCAAGTATGCTATATAAACAAATATGCTAGCAAGACAAGATAAAAGTCCTACCTCGTTGAGACGTTCGATGAAGTCCACCATTGATCACTTGACCCAAAGCAATATACCTGCAAATAGTCATCAACAACCAAGCATTGCAAGCATGTGGTGATAACATATGATGTTAGCACATTCAATAGCATAATCCATCAACACTAATAACAAATACGCCCATGGAATAATAATTCAAATATTTTATAAGATATCAATTGGACGAGAAAAGAGTATTTCTATTAAAATATAATCAGTAGAAGTGATTAAGTTACAAACGTCTGTGTCGGCATAGTTCGGAACCGATAAACTAAGTTCCCTTGAGCTAGACCTCCGCCACTTCAATCCTCCACCAAAGGAAAGATCATATAAGAGAGACAATGAAGTTCTCAATCAGTAAGGGAAGAGCTTGGGTGATGAACACTGTGTTCAAACTTAAAGGATAAAGGGATGCAGACTCAATGTGAAGTGAATAATTCCTCCAGAGTAACTTTTCTCTCAAAGTTGAATTCTTTCTCTTGTTTTCCATAGCTTGGATTTGGCCCATTTATAGCCTTCAAGTAGAACTAAAGGGCCGAGTCATAACATTTCCAATATATGGAAGGCCAAGGATCATTGATCTCGTGATGTGACATGGAAACCCGACACCATTTTTTAATTTTGGGCACATTTCCCAATGTATGTGGGTTGTAGTGGTGCAACCTGCATATACACATGTTGTATAGTAAGCAAGGTGCGTATATGTGGAAAAATTGTATTTTTAGCTCTGGGATTTGCAAAATGGAATTTTAAGTCAGCATAGGGAAATGGAAAAAGGCCTTATGTGGAAGATTGCATGGGGTGAGGCAAATCTTTCTATAACAATAAATATTTTCCTTGAAATTTCAGATACCACATCAAGGCATGAACATGTTGGATTTTAGTTGGTTCATCTCATGGGGTGTTAGTCTGTCCGGACAGAGAAGTAAAGGGTTCAACTACTAGATGTCATTCTGGTAACAGTCCACCTAGTTGGATTGTATAGGTTGATCCTCCCGGAACTTTAGACATACTTAATTTCCCTTGTTTCCATACATATTCGGCCTTGTCTATGTCATAATTATCCTTTGTATATAATACCAACCGAAAGAGGAAACAAGAAAAAGAAAAATTATAACTCTTGTTGGTATAAAGAAAGGAATTCGAAGGGAATGTATTGATTGAATAATTCAATTATTGTTACAAGTACTCCATGAAATATTTCCTTGGATCTTGAAAGGATATTACAGAAAATGTTTTAATACTAAGAATACCTTAAATTATGAACTTATGATATGAATAAAATGATAATGAACATATATACCAATATATGTCTATCAATCTTGTAGAAAGGTAATCAAACGCTTATAAAAGCCTTTGGTGGTGACTATCTTAGTCATTAGAAAAATATTTAATATCGACTATTGTTAATAAATGATAAGGTAAGTATAAGTTACGAGTTTGGGTCTTACCAGGCTCTTTCGTTTAAAAATTATGTCAACAATCAAATTAATAGAAGTATTTTTAAATGACCAGACTTGTTTTTGTTTAATATATTTAGCCTTAAGATATTAGTCATAAAAAAAAATTAAATGATTATGGGTTTCATTACATATGGTATCAGAGTTGTAGGTTACAAGACTTAGGCATAAGGGAATCAACGGGAAAATATAAAGTGTTTGATGAAGAACTAACAAATAAATTGTTTCAAAAAATTCATAACCATGTCTGCATGGAATGGAGAAGAAGAGAAACCTGGATGCAATTATAATCAACAACCTCATAGAAATCAGGAACATCCACTACTACATATTGAAAAATTTACGACGACCACTTACGACGAAAGTACTCTTTCGTCGCAACATGCAAGAGACAAAGTTCATTTTTTCTAAATCCATCCCGAATTCGTCGCTATCTCGACAACTTTAGTTTGACTAAATTATTATGGTCAATGTTTGTCGCAAGAGCGACGACTTTATTTTGTCCGTCGCAAGAGAGACGACTTACCTAACCTTAAAATTGAACATTGACAATGACCTAAAATAAATAGGTAAAAAGAATAAATATTTGTAGGTCACGTTCATCGCAATTGTGATGATAGTGACCTAAAATTGGACTATAAATATTTGATGATTTAAAGATGTTGCGACAATCTTTCTATAACAACGACGGTTTCGAAAGGGTATTTTTGTGCGGAAGAATGTCGCAGAATGTTGTTAGAGGTGGGGAAAAAAGTAAAGAGGGTGAAAAGGGTGATGGTAGATGTTATTTCCCTTGTAAAAAATGTTGCCTTAGACGTCCCATAAGAATTTTAATAGAAACAACTACAAAACATTGTAGGAAATATGGTCACATTGATGGTGGATCGAATGAATATCGTCCCATGGTAATTAGCTATATAGTCATTATATTTTTTTATTTTGTCAATTTTATATAAAATTATATATATATGTATATATATTGTTTGAATGTTTGTTATAGTATACACTAATTTTGCATGATTGTTTGTAATTATAAAGTTAGATTTTCCCTCCAACTTTCCACAAAATATTGCACCAAGTATTAGTAGAAACGATATTGTACAAGATGAGGAACATCATCATGACCAAGAAAATGAGGATCTCATGGAAGAATATGATGGGACAAATCAATTTAATGATCCCATGGAAGAAGATGATGGGACAAATCAAATGATCCAAGATTTGTTTTCGCAGCCGGATGAGGATGGGAAAAATGATGGTATTTATGATGAACCTCTATTAGAAAAGGCAAATAAACGACTTTATGAATGATCAAGAGAAAATATTATCTCCGCTACATTGCTTCTAGTGAACTTAAAGGTTATGAATAATTTGTCGTACACTTGTATGACACAAATACTAAGGTATGTAATATGTTTCATCTCATATTATACATAAATGTTGTTTTTTTTCTATTTGTTTTTAGTGTTAATTAATGTGTAAAATAAGAATGCAATTTTTACGATTAATATTCTTACATTAATTAGTTGTTTGTTATGTTGTATATTTTTAGGTGAATTTGTGTTACCATCGTCAAATATTTTACCTCGCACATATCGAGGTTTGTATGCCATTATGAAAGACATTGGAATGGATTATCGAACTATAGATGCAAGTCCTAATGACCACATTATATATTATGGACAACATGCTTCGAAAATGGAATGTTTGCAATGTCTTATCAGTATATATCAAACCGATCAAGTAACAAAAAGGGTGCCTCGAAAGGTTCTTCGCCATATTCCCATAATTCCATGTTTGCAACGATTATTGAGGTGTGAAATCATAGCACAATTTATGGATTACCATGCATGTAATAGAAGTGGATATGGTGTTCTTTGAATGCCTGTCGATGGTTCTGCATTTAGGGAAATTGAGGAAAAATGGGTAGATTTCAAAGATGAACCTTGTAATGTTAGGCCTTCATTGGCAACTGACGGTGTTAATCCATTCTGAGAGCTTAGGTCTATTTACTCAATGTGGCCTATTTTTGTTATCAACAATAACATTCCTCCTTGGATGTCAGTAAAGAGGGAGCACATAATGTTGACAATGATTGTTCCAGGTATTTATTTACATTAATTTTTTGAATTTAACATTTTCATTTGTTTCAATTTTTTCATAATATCTTTTGTTTATTTATTTAATTATATATATTACATGATATCATTCCTTTAGTAATTATGTGTAATTTCAAACAATTAGGTAAGTATTAGGTTAAATATATGAATGTATATATCGAGCCTCTTATCAATGAGCTACTAAAGTTATGGGTTGGCATCACAATGTATGACATATGTAAACCAATCGAGCAGAATAAATTTAAATTCCATGGAAAACTTTTATGGACAATTCATGATGCCCCTAGACTAACACATTTTTGTGCTATGTATAAGCATTCTAGTATTTCTCTTTAATACTATATAATATTTTAATGTTACCATGGTGCATGTTTACTTTTTAAATAATCTCATCGTATAATTGACATTAATCCATTTGTTGCAGGTCTTCAAACAAAGGGTAAATTTTCATGTCCAGTTTGTGGCCCTAAGATGAAGTATCACCATTCAAAAAGTTTAGGAAAGATGGTGTTTGATGAGTATAGGCACCTTCTTCCTAAGAACCATAGGTATCATACTAATGAAAAACATCTTTTCAATGGGAAAGAAGAGACTGGTTTAAAACCATGAAGAATGACACATCACCTATGGAGGTTGGAATATAATATAAATCATCAAGGTACTCAATTTCATGATGTATCGTAGATCATGTAATCTTTTGAATGCTTATTTTAATCATTGAATTTATTTTACCGTATTTGATAATTACTTTTGTGATTTTTTTTATGCTTCATAAAGGTCACAATCATCATGAAGGTATTAATAATGGGCTTCCATGAGGAATGAAATCTTATCCCGCTCAATTCATGAGGTTGCCCTACTATGAGGAGCTAACAATAGCTCATTTTTTTGATACAATCCATATCGAGAAGAATGTGACTGAAACGTTATGGAGAATTATAGATGGTAGGAGGGACAGAGAAAAAATTGTCAAAATTTGTACTGACATTCAGGAAGACAATCATGGAATGAGAAGTGTGATCCAATATTTAAATAGATCAGATGGAGTACTAGACCGAAATAACCTTCCATGGTTATTAACAGAGCAACAAATCAATGATGTAAAAGAGGACATTCAAAGAATTAAATTTCCCACGAGTTTCGCTTCAAACATAAAAAAATATCCTAACGAAGAAAGGTGAATTTGGCAGGGTAAAAACAGACGATTGGCATATCTTCATTAAGGTAATATTTTTGGTATACATATTTATATATATTGGCCTTATAGATTTTTTTTTTTTTTTTTTTTTTTGAGTTGTCTGTTTTGGTCGAAACAAATAACGATTCATTTTGTTGTTACAATATGTTCTACCACTATCTCTCCCAAACAACTTTGACAACAATGTCCAACAATTTATATATGATCTTGAAAAATACATGAGGTAAGACGTAGCTGTGATTTATATGCAAAATGTTCTTTCAAATTATTGGTGTACTTAATGACACATGTTTTACTTGTAATGTAATGTAATATATTATATTATGTTATGTTGAAACATGTTATTTTCTTGTGTCACGATATCATGTAGATGGTTGTCATTGAAAGAAATCCATGAAGATGATATAAAGTATTGGATGAGAGAAATTACTCGTCTAATGTGTGAAATGAAAAAGTATATACCTCCTACATTTTTCAATGCAAAAGAACACTACCTCATACACCAAGTTGAGGAGATTGAAATTTGTGGACATGTTCACACAAGGCCAATGTGGATGGTGGAGAGGCACTTGATATCATTGAAGGCATTGGTTAGACAAAGAACACGTCCTGAGGGTTCTATGGTGGAGGGATATATGGTATATCAATCCATGGTGTATATTAGTCAGTATATTCCTAAATTAGTAGCGCCAACTATGCATGCAGTGGATCGCATTTGGGATGTGAACTCCATCAAAACATTTGAAGATCAAGAGCATTTGTTGGGGAAAGGTAGAATAAAAAAATGAGAGGTAATATATTAATAATTGTGAAAATTTATATTAATAATACATATAAAGTTTTGTTTCTGTGTATATGATCATACTCATTAATATATTAATATAATTTATTTCATAAATTATAAATATTTATAATTAACTGCATATTGTACGTTATAAATAATATTTAATATTGGTGAATTATGTTTTTTTTATTCATTTTCTCTAGAGTGGGATGCACTGGATTTATACATTGCAAACAATCTTGACTGGATGAATGGATGGATTGAAAGATGTAAACAACATAATGGAGGTAGGTTATCATGGAAACAACTGTCTGAATTGGTTAGAGAAGCTTGTCGTAACGGAGATGCCAATGTTACATAGAGGGAAATTGATCTAGCATATGGTTTGAAAGATGGACAGGTAAGCAATTTCACCCATTTTATTTAGTTATTTTATATTATACTAATGTGACTACATGTGCACTGTATTTTTCAGATACTTTCGAAGTTATATACATATATGTTAATTTATTAATTGACAATGCATCTTTTACATATCTGACATATTGTAGTTGAAACACCACAAGGCTATGTGGTGCAATGGTTGTAAATTTCGCTTCAAACAATTGGATGAAACAAGGAAAATTTTTGATAGTAGGATAATTGCAGTATTCCAGGTTATTAATGTTTCCTTAGGAGTGACAGACATCCCCGAAAATCTGAAAATAGAAACTATGGGTATTTAAACGATATACTTGAGTGTGACTTTAATTCCTTCAAATTAGTACTGTTCGATGTCAAATGGTATAGGTTATGAATTCATGAACGTGATGAGGAAGAAATGTTATTCAACATGCCAATGGATTTCCAATGATTTAAACAATGATGTTTGAAAGAGGACATGATCACTATGTTTTTCGAAGACAATGTGAACAGGTCTTTTACTCAAATGTTCTAGGTGAAAGGGATTGGTCATTTGTTGTTAGATATGATCCAAGAGGAAGGCCAATTAAGTATACTCATTTACAGGAAGAAGATGATATTGAAGATCAAGAATATGATTCGACAGAATATCAGATAGATCTAGAAGATCATGGAGGGTTGACAGATGAAGAAGATGAAGAAGATCATGATCTAGGCGTAGGAGACAATATTGCATTTCCCGATGATGATGTCGATGAAAATATTCTAAAAAATGACATTGATGACGATGATGATATCATCAATCCTTTCAACATAGTTTCAGAACCCGAAGATGATACATATATCGAGTTCGATGAAGAATATCAAGATAGAGAATAAGGATGATTACACAGATGTTGAGGTTGTATTAGGTACGTTACTATATAATATTTTAATTTGTATGAATTATTCTCTTAAAATAATTTAATTTTAATGTAATGGGTTAATTACATGTTTTTAAGTTTTATGCGACGTTTGTATATTCTAGGTTACATGTTTAATTATTATTTGAAACCTGAAAATAGTTGTCAATATAGTAAAGTACATGGTAGACTAAAAATATTATTTAGAAACACATAATTTCATGTACCTTCATTAATTTTTGTTTTTGTAGTTTCTATGCATGAATCTTAATAGGACGTTGCTTTCGATTATTTTATATTTTATAGATTAGGTTTTGGAGATCAATTGAGAGTGATGTGAGGGGGAGGGGAGGGGCCATGTGAGCTTCCACCTTCACGTACGTGAGCTTCCACCTTCACGTGGTTGGCCTTGTTCAATAGAGGATAAATTATTCTTGAAACTAAGAGAATCTATTTCATTTTTATACCATCATGATCATATAATATTTCATCAAAATTGTTACCTATTTGAATCTTCTTAGAATTGAGATTCGTTACATAGTCGTTGAAAAAAGACAAAAGACTTATGTAGAAGATATTAATTTGGTCTTTCTATGGAAAATTTTATGACATTAGTATGTAATTTTATACAAAAATAATGGATCTTGGGGACTACACCATGGTAAAGGAATGAGGAACGAGGAACAAAAATTGAACGGGGACTAGACACCGACAACAGGGATCTACGAATGGGGCCAACGTTGAAATTTTTTCAAACAGTTTCTGTATGCACTGAAATTTGTCATGGATAGACTATTAGCATGAATTAACGATATGGGAGGGTTTATGGACTCAAATTTGAGTGACACACCCACTTTATTCCATCATCAATTCATCATTTAAACCATAAACCCTAATTTTCTTTCAGAGTACCCAATTTGGTTGACGCAAGTTTTAGGATTTCATCGGTCTTTCTTCATTTTTCTTTCAGGTTCTACATTAATGTATATAAAATGTATCTACATCATCGTTGTGATGAAAAATCCCTCTATTTCATTTTTTTCTTAATCAACACCATCAAGATACTAGAGGCTGGCAACAGGGACCTGCGAATGGGGCCAACATTGAAATTTTTTCAAACAGTTTCTGTATGCACTGAAATTTGTCATGGATAGACTATTGGAATGAATTAATGATATGGGAGGGTTTTTGGACTCAAATTTGAGTGACACATCCAATTTATTCCATCATCAATTCATCATGTAAACCATAAACCCTAGTTTTCTTTCAGAGTACCCAATTTGGTTGACGCAAGTTGTAGGCTTTCATCGGTCTTTCTTAATTTTTTTTCAGGTTCTACATTAATTTATATACAATGTATCTGTTTCATAGTTGTGATGAAAAACCCTCTATTTCATTGTTTTCTTAATCAACACCATCAAGATACTAGAGACGAGCAACAATGACATGTGAATGGGGCCAATGTCGAAATGTTTTCGAACTATATCTGTATGCATTGAAATTTGACATGGATAGACTATTCACATGCTTGAACGATATGGGAGGGTTTATGGACACAAATTTGACTGGCACACCCACTTTCTTCCATCATCAATTCATCATGGAAACCATAAACCCTATGTTTCATATGTTCTAGTAGATATGTTAATGATTCCAAGTTTCATATTTGTATTTGAACGAAGTTCCAACTTATAGCTTGAAAAGTATCAAATTGAGATTTCAAGTTGATAAACCAAATATTAAATGAATCCAAGCATCAGTGGATATTGTCGCAAGAGAGACGAATGTAAATAATCTTGCGATGAATTTTCTATACTATCGACGAAAAAAGTTCATCGATAATTTTATGTTGTTAGTATGTAATTTTGTACAAAAATAATGGGTCTTGGGGAATACAACATGGTCAAGGAATGAGGAACGAGGAACGACAATTGCATGAGGACTAGACACCGACAACAGGGACCTACGAATGGGGCCAACTTTGAAATTTTTTCAAACAGTTTTAGTATGCACTGAAATTTGTCATGGATAGACTATTGGCACGCCTTAACTATATGGGAGGGTTTCTAGACTCAAATTTCACTCACACACCCACTTTCTTCCATCATCATGAATTCATCCTGTAAACCATAAACCCTAATTTTCTTTCAAAGTACACAATTTGGTTGACGTAAGTTTTAGGATTTCTTCATTTTTATTTCAAGTTATAAATTAATGTATATACAATGTATCTGCATCATCTTTTTGATAAAAAAATCCCTCTATTTCATTGATTTCTTAATCAACACCATCAAGATACTAGAGGCTGGCAACATGGACCTGCGAATGGGGCCAACGTTGAAATTTTTTCAAATAGTTTATGTATGCATTGAAATTTGTCATGGATAGACTATTGGAATGCATTAACTATATGGGAGGGTTTCTGGACTCAAATTTCACTCACACACCCACTTTCTTCCATCATCATGAATTCATCATGTAAACCATAAACTCTAATTTTCTTTCAAAGTACATAATTTGGTTGACACAAGTTTTAGGCTTTCATCGTTCTTTCTTCATTTTTCTTTGAACTTCTACATTAATGTATATAAAATGTATCTGCATCATAGTTGTGGTGAAAATCCTCTCTATTTCGTTGATTCTTTAATCAACACCATCAAGATACTAGAGGCGGGCAACAATGGCATGTGAATGGGGCCAATGTCGAAATGTTTTCAAACTATATCTATATGCATTGAAATTTGACCTGGATATACTATTCGCATGACTTAACCATATGGGAGGGTTTATGGACTCAAATTTGACTGACACACCCACTTTCTTCCATCATCAATTCATCATCGAAACCATAAACCCTATTTTTCATATGTTATAGTAGATATGTTAATGATTCCAAGTTTCATATTTGCATTTGACTGAAGGTTCATCTTATAGCTTGAAAAGTATCAAATTGATATTTCAAGTTGATAAACCAAATATGAAATGAATCCAATCATCATTTGATATCATCACAAGAGAGACAAATGTAAATAATCTTGCGACGAATTTTCTATACTATTGAGGAAAAACATTTGATGATAATTTTATGCCATTAGTATGTAATTTTGTACAAAAACAATGGATCTTGGGGACTACACCATGGTCAAGGAACGAGGAACGAGGAATCAAAATTGCATGAGGACTAGACGCTAGCAACAGGGACCTGCGAATGGGGCCAATGTTGAAATTTTTTCAAACAGTTTCTGTATGCACTGAAATTAGTCATGGATAGACTATTTGTAGTGACTTGTAAATAAAAATTTGATATAAATAATTTCAATTGCACAAATAAATTAATCACCAGAACATATAAATTATTGAGCTAAACATAATAGCTTACGGACAACCTCATAACACATTATATTCCTTAAATTTCATAAAACAAATACATAAATTAAAATACCTCGGTGATGCTAACCCTCCGTTTTCCGCTTGTCTTGTTGACCTTCCTGTTGTTGCCTTTCCGAGCTTGAATCCACAGAACAACTCTGCCCAAAACCGAGTATCCACCCTGCCAACTAGGACAACTACCTAGCTCCAGGATACCATATGGATATCCTGGCCCCCGTGCCCAAAACCCCCAACAAACCGGTGCCCCCTGTACTAGCCCTTCTCGACTACATAACTCAAACTCTCCTCTGTGCAATCCAAGAGAAACCTCCCATAAATTCCCCGTAGAATGGTAATCCTCCTTCGTAAACCTCCTCCCCCCATATCCTCCTTCACCGCCTTCTTTTCATTTACTTCCTTCCTACACATTTATTACCTTATCCCCTTATAATTAATATCTTATCCCTTTATAATTAATATCTTATCCTTTTATGTTCAATGTCTTATCCCTTTCCGTGTACGTAAGTCTTTAACAATTAAACTTATAATTTATTAACCCTATTAATTTAATACCGATGTCAATGAATGTAACATGTAATTAATAAATAAATAAATTAATCAAATTGTAACCATTAATTAATTAATTAATATTTAATTAGTATCATTATACCAATCTTTGTTTAATTAATAATATGTTAGAAAAATTAATTACCTAAAAATTTTACTTAATAATTCCCTAAACATATATTCTACTAGGGTTGTTACACTATTGGCATGCCTTACCTATATGGGAGGGTTTCTGGACTCAAATTTCACTCACACACCCACTTTATTCCATCATCATGAATTCATCATGTAAACCATAAACCCTAATTTTCTTTCAAAGTACATAATTTGGTTGACGCAAGTTTTAGGCTTTCGTCAGCCTTTCTTCATTTTGCTTCAGGTTCTACATTAATGTATATAAAATGTATCTTCTTCATCGTTGTGATGAAAAATCCCTCTATTTCGTTGATTTCTTAATCAACACCATCAAGATAGTAGAGGTTGGCAACAGGGACCTGCGAATGGGGCCAACGTTGAAATTTTTTCAAATAGTTTCCGTATGCACTGAAATTTGTCATGGATAGACTATTGGCATGCCTTAACTATATGGGAGGGATTCTGGACTCAAATTTCACTCACACATCCACTTTATTCCATTATCATGTCATCATGGAAACCATCCATAGGCACAAAGACACATAAATTATTTTAATAGTATGTATGTCCATCCCTGTCCTACTAGTCAACTTAGGGTTTCCTACTAACTATGACGGTAACATTAATTCCCTATGGTGAAAATGAGCACTTAAATTATTTTAATAGTATGTATGTCCATCCCTGTCCTACTAGTTAACTTAGGGTTTCCTACTAACTATGATGGTAACATTGATTCTTGGCCCAAGGAAATTTTGATCCAAAGGATTTGTAAAATGATTGCAAGAAAACCATGTTATTGCCTAGTGACTATTTCTCTTATAGTATAGTAAGGAAGGAGTCACATAGAAATTTTCCATTTTCAAGCCTTAGATAATCCACCGAGACATTTTTTTTGGATGAGGTAGTTAAGGGTTTCAATAACCATCACATAAAAGGTTAGTGCAAAAGGGAATCCTCGATGACTAGAGTGGAAAGTAGTATCATGTGAGAAATTGATCATCAACCATCTCTTTGTTTTTTATTTTGAGGGCCTTAATATGCTTCACAAATTCCTTGGATGTTAGATCTTTGAAAAATATCATAGTAGGATTCTCACATGTCTTAAGCCAATGGAACCCAACTTTTATTTGCCCCCCACTTACTTTATATGTCTCATCAACCTTTAGTATTTTTCATTGCTTGGTCAGTTGTTATTCACTGAGGGGATAAGATGAGGTAATCTTGAAATTTCCTCGAGCTCTTCCAATATTTCCCTGTATTTTATTTTTCTAAATGTC
>ML799234.1:21691-56573 GCA_009831015.1 Picea engelmannii | reverse complement strand
TTTGTTATCATTAACAATTTTTTAAATATTTGGGGGTTCTAATTATATTTTAATGTGGCAGGATGATCGTGGAAAAGGGCCAGCCACAGAACATGTAAATGATTATCAATTTCCACTTTCATTTTACGTTGTTTTTATTATTTTCTTATATAATTTTATTGAAATAATATTGTTTTTGCTGAAATTATATGTAGTCAGCAAGCCATGTGGATCATGATTCCGCCAATGAGGAGGGGTTTTATTCTTGCATTGATCTGATGCTCTTATTAAAAAAAACTATCATTAAAGATAACGAAGAACTTGTTAGCTTGTTAGATCATCCAGAACAAACTCTGGACGTCAAAGAAAGGATCAAGCTCCTTATGTCACAACTTAACACATATAAGGTAATAACCATAATTTGTTTTTTTTAATGCACTCAGATGTTCAATTATGATACTTTTTTCTTTAACTTTTACATTATCTCATGAAAAAACATTTTATTTTTTATAAAGGAATATTTGGAGCCTGTTCAGCCTGGGGTTGGTAGTAGTGGCACTACAGAGTCCTGATGCGAGCGGTCATACAACTGCTAGAGAACTATTTACTTCTCCATATTCCACACCTCATTTAGATAGGAGCCACGACATGCACCGACAAGAATCCACACCTCGATCAGAGTCTAGAGATGGTGGCAGAGATGAGGATCATAGTGATGTGGTTGAGATGGTTGCATTTACTAGAGCTAGACGTGTGACAAGAACGAGGACCCTTCTGTGCACATTTTTGGTCGACGATAATGGACTTCCATTAAAAAAATCAAGACTCCTAGGTAGTTTTAATTCATATTTTAATTGTTTAATGTTGTCCTCATACATAAATCATCTAGATTATTAATTTTAAATTAATGGTCATATCTTTTTGTGTGTAGGAAACAACCTTTTTTATAGGCACGTAGAGAGAAAGGCCTTGTCTATTTTTTGGGCAACCTTACGCATTAGGTGGAATTGCCAGAATTCCAACCTCAAAAGGGAACTTATGGATTATCTTGAAGGCCTATTTGGTGTAGACACGTTCAGTACAAAAGCGGTCACATCTCCAGTGGGTGAATATTTAAAATATACCTGGGATGTTTATAGACGAAGCTTGGCAAGATATCCTAGGTATGAGCGTCCTCCCTCAATTCTAGAGAGGGAGTGGAATGCGATCATTGATGATGCAAAAGAGAATATTTTGAAAATATCAAGAGAACAAATAACTGGTACACCAAGGTAAATTAAAAAATTTTGAATTCAATACTAACTTTATTTATTTTTAGATCTAAATAAAAGTGTGGTTATATATAACATACTTGAAAATTTTGATGATAGGTTTCCTGACACTTCGAAGGAAACCAAAGAAAGGATTGCCAAACATGGCCAACACAAGCTAGGCCAAGGCAGCTACTCGAGGTTACAGTCATGAATCGTAAGTACTTGAACATTTTAAGAATATTATTTGTATCGCCTTACAACTTTAAGGTAATTTCAGTGAAAAACATTAAAAAACCATACCCTTATGTGCAGGGTGATGACTTCGGAACTAAAACCACGAAGGAAGACCTCCAACTTGGTTACAAGTATGGTTATAAATCCGTGGCTGATCGTAGGAAAAGCATGGGGCAGACCCCAAGATCCAATTTGCGGGATAAGGTAAATAAAAATCAGTCCACATTAACCTTTCGTTACTTATAAAATACGTAAATGTTTGATATCGTCCATAATGTCTTACTTTGTTTTAATCAGGGGAGCAACACTATCAACGAAACCATTAGTACTGAACAACATAGCGTTGATAGTGAAACACCACCAAAAGATCATGGTGCTCCCCAACAACCCCATTCCAGTGAGATGCAGCCCCAAGATGTTCCTGTGACTGAGGCCCACGACGGTAAAAGGTCTATATATTAATCATATACTTAATAATTTTTTACTTATAAATTTTGATGTTTCAATGGCAGAGAATGTCATAGATGATCATCCTCAACCTGAAGATCATGTGAACAGGACGGCTACCATTCCAATGGTGTCAACTAGAGGAACAGGTAAATAATTACATTGCAGAGTTTTTTTTAATATTAATGAACTACTTCAATGATATGTAAAATTTGGCCATATAAATTTAATATTTTTTATTTTTTTAGGTGATGGCCCCTCACAGCAACATCCACATCGTGGGTACGAGACCAGACATACTCATCATGAAAGGATTGAAACAACATCATCTGTTGAAGAGCACCCAGTAAAAGAAGACATGGACATGGATGATTTGCTTAAGAACTAGAAAGCAAAAAAGAAGACTAAAATAAATTCATGATGTCATGTAATAATTTTATAAGACCATTAGATGTACATTATGTAGTTGATAATATACACAATACTATTTCTATGGCTTATATATATATATCTGTGAATGTAATTTTGTTATACACTTAATGATAATTTTAGCTTCTCTTAACGATGCAACTTCCAAAATCTTGTGACATGACATATGGAACTTTGAAAGTCTTGTGACATGTTTCATTGTGTCTGACATGACAAAGAGAATTATCATTCTTTTCATTGTGTATTTTCATTGTGTCATGGACATGGTCTTTTCATTGTGTCATATGTACAATGATGTTGAACCTTCCACAAATCATTACGAGCAGAAAAATAAGCCAAGGACAGGAACCCAAGGATTTCAATGTTAAGGTCTTGTGATTCCACAATGTGGGATACAAAGAGGAATTGTTTCCATGCATAAACATGCTAAATACCTTGATTGAGAATGCGAATGTAACAAGTTGAACAATGAAATCATAGAGCAATGACATAATTGAGAAATATGGTTGGTCATAGATGTTTAGCTACTATTCAGTCATTTAACCTTTTAATGTCTTTGAAAAATGCAGGTTTGAAGGGTGGTCACCTCCATGATCCAAAATACATTTCCGAAAAAGTGTAAATCATTTTCTTCTCTTGCGTCATGAAATTTTCCTTCATTTCCTTGTATACTTAAATTCAAAATTAGAAAAATAAATGTCACACAGCATGCATAACACACATTTTTTTTATGACTGGGAGTAATAGTAATTTTGCATATTCATAAACAAAAAAATGAGACTTATCTTTTAACAAAAATTGGTCCAAGAGATTGGTCATGTAAGAGAAAAAATTCATTGAACCACAACCATCTAGTGTAGATACCACCACCAACCTAGGCTATGAGGCCACCATGGTGAAAAAACCAAGCAATAAGATTCTATATTTATCATCCCAACCTTTCTACTCACATTCTTACCTAACCTTCTGAACACAAAGCATTACAAGAATCTGATTCATCCTGCAATAGATAAGGAACTCTCTTCCACTACAACATGCAACATAATGAATATATTCACTTTATGTACTTCATGGCCCCTTAGATATATTATTCTCTCTAGTTCTCTTTAGTGTGGATAGAAAGAGATTGATCTATTGTATTCTTTCTAAGAATTTCCTAAAAGAACTATATTTGTCTCTCAAGGATATAAAGAGTATATAATGGATAGTGAATGATGAATTGTTATCTTCCCTATCCTATATGCTCACCTACAACCACTATATTTCATCCAAAGTCTAGAATTTTCCTCTTCTTGATGTTGATTTTGGTTAATATCCAAATTGGTATGGGTTGGAAATGGAGAATAAAACATGAAATATGTAGAGAATTAATGTTAGAGTGCTTCCACAATTTTAGAGTCAATGACAATGATATCATTGGTGGAAATTATGGATGAAATTACCTATAACTAGCGAAATGTAGGACTCTTACACTTCCCATGGCATGAAGATTGTAATCAACCCATGCTCCCATTATTATGTGAAAATACTTTCCCCACCAACATCTTACATAGATTCAAGGATTGGTTGATAAGTCAAAGAAGGTATATGGCTTCATTTAAAGCACATTGTAGAACAATATGAGTTCCGAGAATGACCTTGGATATAGAGGATTTATTTTCCCATAGGTCCCCTTTCCTATTCCCCTATAGTGGAATCATAGTGCCTCTCATGCCTTCATGTGTTTTCTATGGTGGGTTGCATCACCATACATTGAATCAATTTGAAGGCCTAATTAATATTTAACTATTGGAGTGAAGGTCAATTGAGTTGTGTTAGAGTCTTAGGATTTTGTTTTGTATTTGTAAAATACACCATGTGAAACTCTTACATCAAAGCCATACATTGTCATTGACCTATTGAAATAAGTATTATCAAATAGTTGTTGTACCACCCGAGCACATATTTTAGTTTAGACACATTTTCTTTGAGTACTTCATCTTCAATATTGCATAATTTATTTTATATGTAACCTTGTATGTTAGAAATATTTCAGCAATTTTAAACTATAGTGAATTCCATATCGTCCAGTCATTTCCTTAGGCTTCATGGCCTCCCTCCATTCTTTTGAGAGCTTCAAGCCTTAGCAATTCTCTTGAACCTCTTGTATGGTATACGATGCACTAGATACATATGGTTAAGATGGATTTTGATTATGCATGGGGTTCTCAAGCATGGGATGATATTTTATTAGGTAGACTTCATATCTAATCTTCTTGCACAATGTATTCCAAAGGATAAAACGCCCTTAGATAGTGGTGCACTTGAGTTTTACATGGCATCTTATCTTATGTATTGTGTATGTGTGAGCTAAGAGTTCTCTTGTTTCAAGCCCACCTTGTAGCCTTCCTTTGCACTTGTACATGGTTATTTCCTCATAGATGTTTAGCTATTATTCAATCACTTAACCTTTTAATGTCTTCGAAAAATGCATTTTTGAAGGGTGGTCACCTCCACGATCCAAAACACATTTCCGAAAATATGTAAATCATTTTCTTCCCTTGCATCATGAAATTTTCCTTCATTTCCTTGTATACTTAAATTCAAAATCAGAAAAAAAAAAAAATGACACATATCATGCATAACACATAATTTTTTTATGACTGGGAGTATAGTAATGTTGCATATTCATAAAAAAAAAAATGAGACTTATCTTTTAACAAAAATTGGTCCAAGAGATTGATCATGTAAGAGAAAATTTCCATTGAACCACAACCATCTAGTGTAGATACCACCACCAACCTAGGCTATGAGGCCACCATGGTGAAAAAACCAAACAATAAGATTCTATATTTCTCATCCCAACCTTTCTACTCACATTCTTACCTAACCTTCTCAACACAAAGAATTACAAGAATTTGATTCATCCTACGATAGATAAGGAACTCTCTTCCACTAAAACATGCAACATAAGGAATATATTCACTTTATGTACTTCATGGTCCCTTAGATATATTATTCTCTCTAGTTCTCTTTAGTGTTGATAGAAAGAGCTTGATCTATTGTATTATTTCTAAGTATTTCCTAAAAGAACTATATTTGTCTCTCAAGGATATAAAGAGTATATAATGGATAGTGAATGATGAATTGTTATCTTCCCTATCAAATATGCTCATGTAAAACCACTATATTTCATCCAAAGTCTACAATATTCCTCTTCTTGATGTTGATTTTGGTTAATTTCCAAATTGCTATGGGTTGGAAATGGAGAATAAAACATGAAATATGTAGATAATTAATGTTAGAGTGCTTCCCACAATGTTAGAGTCAATGAAAATGATATCATTGGTGGAAATTATGGATGACATTACCTATAACTAGCGGAATGTAGGACTCTTACACTTCCCATGGCATGAAGATTGTACTCAACCCATCTTCCCATTATTATGTGAAAAGACTTTCCCCACCAACCTCTTACATAGATTCAAGGATTGGTTGATAAGTCAAAGAAGGTATATGGCTTCATTTAAGGCACATTGTAGAAAAATATGAGTTCTGAGAATGACCTTGGAGGTAGAGTTCTATTGATAGTTTTTAATATTGTAATATTAATATTAAAATTGTAGCCTAAAATAATTTTTTTATTTTTTTTATAAATTAATAAAAAATCCTATCCTTCATAAACAATTTCTCCTAATTGCATATGTATCCCACTTGGTGGCTAAATATTCCCTTTGAAGGATGGATGTAATGGTTTAAGACCCCATTTTATCCCATGAGCCCTCAAATATTCATTTAGTTGATATGTCTCTTCTTTTCACTACTTTACCATGGTCAAGACACCAAGATCCATCCTTGGTATGAAAAAACTACTATAGGTACCCATGTCCCATTTTGAGATCAAATATCCTTTTTAGAAGTCCTATGTGGTGATTTGAGTCCATGTTCATGGACACTATCCTTAAAATATTTATATATGACTTGAGTCCCTTTATTTTCTCTCCTTGTCATGGTTATGACCCCTAGACCTATCCTTGGTGCATGAAACCACCTAACGTCACACATATCCCAATTGGAGGCCAAATATTCCCTTGAAAGAAACTTTGTAGTGGTTCAAGGACATGTGCATGTTTCATGAGCATTAAAAGTTTCATTTAGATCTTAAGACCCTTTATTTTCTCGCATGACCATGGTCACAGTCTCCAAATCCATCCAATGCATCTAAAGTTTTCTAATATTTCCCAAATCTCATTCATATGTTAAATATTATAATCCCTAAAATACTAATTTAGATCATACAACCCTTGTTTTCCTTCATTGACCATGGTCAAAGCCTTGAGACCCATGCCTGGTATGCAAATTTGCTTAATGATGCCTATATCCCACCAAGAGGCCAATGATTTGAGTTTGTATGGTGGTTTGAGTCATTTTTCATGGACTAGGGCCCTAGAAGCTTCATTTATAGCCAAATATGTGAGATCCATATCTTTTATCTAAAGCCTCCTAAAAGTACCAATATCGCGCTCAAGCACAAAGTTAATTTCTAAAAGTTTTTTTTTAGTTGTTTGAAGAATATTCCATGCCCCATAAGACTAGTTACACTCATTTATGGATTAAGGACCTTATTTTCATCCCCCAATCATGGTCAGGGCCCGAAGGCCCATACCGGCTACACAAAAAATCCTAATGGAAACCCTTTCTCATTCATATGAAAAATATCCCCTTTAAAGGGATGATGTTGTAGTTAAAGGCCTTGATCATACTTTATGGATTAAACACCCTATTTTCATCACCTAATCATGGTCAAGGACCCAACATAAATCCCTACTACAGAAAAAATCCTAATGGAAACTTCATCCAACCTGTATGCAAAACATCCCCTTTAAATGTCTCATGTTATAGTTCATGGCTTTAATCATGGCCTATTGACCCAATAATATTTTTTCAAGGCCTAATTCCTTGGATTTATCTCCCAACCATGGTTAAATCATTCATAGCCATATTTGATACACAAAATATTATAACAATACCCATATCTCACTCAAAGGTTCATGATTCCCTATAAACAACATGTTATGTGGTTTAGGGCATTGATTATGCCCCTTAATCCCTAAAGGATTCATAAATGACCCAAGGGCCTTATTTTCCACACTTGACCATGGATAATTACTTAATGCACATGTTCATAATGGTACACATATTCAACTTGGAGGCCAAATATTTCCTCTAAAGAGATTATGTTGAAGGTGATGTTCATGGATATTGAGCCTTACAAATCCATTTATGGAATAAGGCCCTTATTGTCCTCCCTCCCTTTGTTATGGTAAAGTCCTTGAGACCCATTCCTACTATGAAAAAACTCATTATTATACCCATATCCTACTTATATGACAAAGATTCACTTTAAATGAACTATGTTGTAGTTTGAGGCCTTGACCATGACCTATTAGATCAATAATATTAACTTAGGTCCTAATTCCCTAGACTTATGACCCAACCATGGTCAAGGCTCTAGTACCCATCCATAATGCATAAAACCTTCTAATGGAATCCACATACCACTGTAATGATAATGATACCTTATATAGGGCATCTTTTGTGGTTTGTGGTCTTGTCCCTGGCCCTTGTAGGTCCCCGAAAGATTCATTCAGAGCCTAAGGGATTTATTGTCCTCTCATGCACATTATCAAGGAATTGAGACCTATCCCCATTATCCAAGGAATTATAGGAGAAACCATGTTCCACTTGGAGGATATGGTAATATTAATATTAAAATTGCAGCCTAAAATAATTTTTTAATTTTTTTTTTAAATAAATATTACTTGCCGCACTTTCGACGACCATCATACACTTGCGATGGATTTTCTATATAAACAACAAAAGTGATTGTCTCAAGTGTGAAGACAACTTAAATTGATGCGACACATTTACCATATAAACACCGAAAGTTGTCATCGCAAAGGTTGTCTCAAGTGTGACGACAACTTAAATTGCTACGATGCATTTTCTATATAAACAACGTAAGTTGTCATCGAAACTATCGTTGCAAGTGCGATGACAACTTAAATTGTTGCGGCACATTTTCTATATAAACAACAAAAGTTGTTGTCACAACGGTTTTCGCTAGTGTGACGACAACTTAAATTGTTGCAACGCATTTGCTATATAAACAATGAAAGTTGTTGTCGCAATGGTCGTCTCAAGTGTGACGACAACTTAAATTGTTGTGACATAGTTTCTACATAAACAAAAAAGGTGGTCGTCGCAAGGGTGATGAAAACTTAAATTGTTGCGACACATTTGCTATGTAAGCAACAAAATCTATCGTCACAATAAGTTGTCTCAATTGCGACGAAATGTTCACTTAGTTTTCCTATATTGTCGTATTGGCGATGATATTTCTTTTTTTGTCGCAATTGTGAGAAGTTCCCTAGGGTCATCGCTCTTGTGGAGATAATTCAAGTTCATCGCAGTTTCCACTTGACATAAAATGATGTTTCAAAGACTCAAGATTCATCGCAATATCCAGGACATAACGTCGCAAGAGTGTTGAAATAGTCGTCGCAAAATGAGCCAAATTTGCTAGTGATCCCAACAAAAGTAGCTTAACAACACGGGTTTTGGAAACAATGAGGAAACTAATAGTAGAATTACAAAAATTCAATACTGATAATGAGAAACTAAAAAAAGCACAGGAATATCAACAAGAAATAAATGAAATGTTGTTACAAAGCATAGAAACTAAAAAGAGCCCAAAGAATAATGATGTGGATGAAGAAGTCAACAAAAAATCTTCAAAAGATTCAAGAAAAGGAATTGAGAAAGAAAACAACTCTTCTAATGACACACATATAATTGAAAACAAAATGTCTACAGTGAAGAAACGAAAGCAGATGGATCATTTATATGGAGAGTTTAAGAAAATTGAACCTTTAACTTTTGACGGAGAATCTAAAACTAGTGAATAGGAAAAATATGGGTTACTGGACATACATAAATAGTTTCATATTTACAACTACTTTAGTAACATGAAAGTAAGAATGGCCATCTATAACTTAAAAAGTAAATCTAGTATATGGTGGTAGGATTTAAAGTTATCCAGAGGTATAAAGGAAAAGAAAATGGAATGGATAGACTTTAAGAAATATTTTAAGAAACATTATTTTTATGAAATTTATTATGAGAGAAAAACACAAGATTTCTATGAATAGAAGTTAGTACAAATGCATATGGAATATATGATTACCAAAATTTTGGAACTATGGAGGTTTGTGCCTTATATCAAGGATGAAAAGGTAAAATCTCAGAGATTTTTAAGTTGCTTACCTTAGTCATATAAGGAAAAAATAAAGTTTGATAATCCAAAAACCTTGAACAAACTACTATGAAAGGAAAGAATATGCTATGAAAAATACAAGCAACGATCTAAAAATACAAAGGAATGGAGAGAAAAGAAACAAGAGAAACCCAATCAAAGTAAAAAGGGTTTCAAGACATCACGGTTTCGTAATATGTCCAAAGGAAATCAAGAAAAGAACTTCTCTAGGAACTCATCACAAGTACAAAGGAATAAATCAGTTAATTTGGGATTTAAGAAAACAACTAATAATGTTAGAGAACCATTAAAATGTTGGGAATGTGGCAAACCACATTTATTGAGGAATTTTCCATACAATAATTTTGCAAACAAAACCATTCGAAACATACAAGAAGCTACAACGGTTGGAGATATTGGAAAAAGTGTCCATAGAATCAATGTTGCTCTCGATGGAAGACAAGAAAATCACCAATCTTCCATTATGGAAATTGAAGGTAAAGTTCATGATAGAAAAAAATCTATTTTAATAGACCTTGGAGCTATTTTAAGTTATTTTACCCCATCTTTGGTAGACTCAAGCAAGATGAAGAAGGTAAAACATAATAAATCATGGTTAGTACAATTAGCAATAGACACAAAGACAAAAGTGACTAAATTCATTCATAATTGTAAGCTGGATATAAATGGTTGGGATACAAAGGTAAAATTAAATATATTACCTTTAGGCTCATATGACATACTTTTAGGTATGGACTAGTTAGAGAGACATAAAGTGGTACTAAACTGTTATAAAAAATCATTTATTTACAAAGATGAAAGTGGAATATAAATAACAGTGGAAGGAGTTACTAAGCCAATTTTTGTCACACACATATCAACAATGCAATTAAAGAAGTGCATTAGTAAAGACTACAAAATATATTCTATACAAGTAACAAATATGCTAGATAAAGAAAGTAAACCAAGTTTAGAAGAATTTGTTGTCCTTCGAGGATTTGAGGATGTATTTGCAGAAGAAATACCTGAATTTCCTTCCATAAGAGAAATAGAATTATCTATTGATCTACTACCTGGATTTGCACTGATATTAAAGGAACCTTACAAAACGAGTATCACTGAGTTGAAAGAATTAAAAATTTGAGTACACTTAAATTATTAGATAAAGGACACATCAGACCAAGTGTTTCACCATGGGGAGAACTAGTGTTGTTTATCAAAAAGAAAGATGGAACTTTCTGGTTATGCATTGACTAATGTCAACTGAATAAAATGACGATTAAAAATAAGTACCCTCTACCTAGGATTAATGATCTATTTGACCAAATTGGAGGAGTAACAATATTTTCTAATTTAGATTTAAGATATGGATATCACCAAATAACATTAAAGGATAGAGATATTAATAAAACAAATTTTAGGACATGTTATGGATATTACGAGTTTGTAGTAATCCCATTTGGACTTACTAATGCACCGACAACTTTTATGTGTTTACTGAATAGTATATTCAACCAATACATGGATAAATTTGTGTTGATATGTATTGATGATATATTAATCTATTCGAAGACGAAAGAATAGCATGAAAAACACTTGAAAATAGTATTACAAACTATAAGGGAGAACAAGTTATATGCTAAGTTGAACAAATCTGACTTTTTATCAAAGAAAAATAAAATATCTAGGACATGTAATATCAAAAGATGAAATTACAGTAGATACTGGAAAGATTAAAACTAGTATGGAATGCCATGTACCTAAGAACATAGCAGACATATGATCATTCATGGGAATTACAATTTGTTATCGATGAATTATCGAGGGATTTTCCAAATTTTCTTATCCCATTACATCACTGCAGAAAGAGGGAGCAAAAATTATTTGGTATAAAAAATGTCAATATAGTTTCAATAAAAGAAAGAGTTTATTAACTATTGCACCAATCCTTAAGGTGGATGATCCTTAAAATTATTTTACAGTTTGTGTAGATGCAAGTTGTAACATCACCCCTAACCAAATATTTTTTTTTTAATTATTTAATAATCTTCTACATTGGAAATTAAAACTGTACTTTTAGTCATCGTTTCAACATTACTATAGTTTTGATTATGGTGTGGCGCCAAATTCAACATTACTACTCTTTAAGTATATCCTTTTCCTTTTCACATAACAAGTTAAAATCCTGAAGCGAAGACACTCGTCGAAGCATCCATGCAGCTTCCAAGGTAAATATGAAATTAGATTTGTTTATTCAAAATGAGTGTCAATTATCTCGTTAATCCTCTTAACTAGCGTATTTCCATCTAATGTCCGGGTACTTACTTTTATATGCTCTTTAAAAATGTCAAGAGCACTACAAAAGGTACCACAATCTCCAATAAGTTCCAACTAGCCCCCATCATGACCCTTTCTAGATTATAGTTTTCAAAATGGAAGTAGCGCACATAAATATTTATATAGATATACACATTATCGTTATATAGATTGACTATGATTTCCATTCACAATTACTTATCACTTCTTATTACCATTCTTAAGTATGGGTTAAAACTATAATCTCATTCTAAGAAATATTATAAAACACTTTCATTCCAAGGATAATTAACTTACCCTTCCCAAATCTTTCTATCCTCTAACTTGTTCATCTCCACTATTATTCTATGACCAAGGAATACCCTTTTATGAATTCTCTATCTCCCAATCATGGTGTATAGAGTTACCATTAACCCTGTATTAAATTCAGTCTTTGGTAGAGGTTTTTTTCTGAGACTTGTTTTAATTACTGACTCCAGTTATAAAATCCTGTGTATAATCCACCTACCAGGATACCTTCCATGTTTTCTCTATCACTATTATACAAACCTACTCTAATACCATTTGAGATTTTCCTAGTGAAAAGTGGAATCAGGCAGGTGCAAAAGTCGAAACCACTGCAGTATCTATACTATATTTTTTTATTCTATTAATGGTATCACCAATTCTTTGTTGGCCCCATCCAGGTTATCAGACCCTTGAGGTTCTTGGTGAATGAACTATCTCTCTATTAGGGACCTAACCCGCACATAGGTAGAACAATATATTCGGATGTAATAAAGGTCAATATTAATAAGGCCTTGCAATAAAGTAGAATAAGTCGAATGTAAGAAGACCTAATAGAAGCTTCTGCTTCTAGAAGGATCTTCCTATAGATGGTTCTTTTTATAGACATATTTAGTATAAAAAGGACTCGAGGGTATGAGAACCCTAGCTTGGATATTATTGTAATAGAGCTCTGCTCGACTGTAGGTTTCCCCCTTGAAGAGGCCCATGGACATTGCTCTCAAAATTAAAGTGCTCTTTATGGTGTTATTTTGATATCATTTCAGTGTTATTGTGGTGTTGTTCTGGTTATATTGTTGTTTATCTTCCATTTCTAGCATTTTATTTATGTTCTGCATACTTTTTATATCTGGAATATTACAAGTGGTATTAGAGCACTTTCCTTGGTAGAAATTGTGGGTTAATTTTTTTTTTCAAGGTAGAGACGTATTCCGACATCTTTAAGCCACAAAGATCTTTCATTATGCGCATAAACCCACTGTTGAGGGATTCATACACACAGGAAATACAAGTGGTACTTAGGCACACATCAGACAACACCTATGTACGAATCAACCTAGATTACCTAAATCCCTCTTTAGATAAACCAATCGGTCGCCTGACTACTATAGTGTCATCGAGAACAACACTCGGGAAGATACTCTCTAGTACTTGGGTAGTCGGGTAGTATGGCTAAGGGCATGGTATAGCCTCCTTAGTTGGTGCCCTGAGATATTGGGTCGAGTACTACAGTTGGAACCTGCATGTATATCATAGAGCTATAGCACAGGGCAAACCCTTGTCTATAGAACCCTTGAATACCTAACCCTTGGGGATAGAAACAAAAAAATTAAAACAGAGAAGATCTATTGTCATGCAACTGTGTTCAGGTTGCCAAATAACTACACATTTCTTCCTAGTTAATCATTTGGCCATTTCATCACTGCAATATTCTTCATACCAGAGTATAACTCCGCCGGTGTAAAAAAGAAACAAAAAAAAAAGTCTGGAAATTTTTGCACCATTATTTGAGACGTATTCCATTGGATTTATCTCTTCGCCCTTATCACATTCACACATACCATGTTTCAGCAATTTTTTTGACCCCACCCACCCCATTTCGGTTCCCTCGTAATCATGGCCCATACCCGTAGCCAAGACTTGAAGGCTCGCTTCAATACCTTGCACTCTAATTTCATAGAGACCCAACAAGAAGTGAAACAACTCAGTGCCTATGTTGCCTCCATCAATACAACCATGCAGTCCTTGATCGTCGCCTCAATCGAGGAACTGAAATAAGACATGACTACCCATCTTGAATCTATCGTTTTAATGATCTGCACCAAGCTGCATATCCCTGCAAATAACCCTTTAACTGACCCACCTCCACATACTAAAGATAAAACTTCCTCTCATTCCCATAATTTTCATCCCCATCACTTTCAACGTGACCTACGCCTTCCACTGGTGGATGTGACCAAATTTGATGGCTCAGATCCCACTGGTTGGGTAACCCAAATGGAACATTATTTCTCTTTATACGGCACTACAAATGACTTGGATAAACTCCAATATGGTGTTCTCCATCTAGATCAAGAATGTTGGCATTGGTGGCAATGTATAAAAACTTTTCGTCAAGGGTATATTGCTTGGACACACTTTGTGGCAGAGCTTTATGAACGCTTTGACACTGACACCAACCATTTAGGATGTTTGACAAAGTTGAAACAATCCAGAACAGTGGAAAACTTTATAGCTCCTTTTGAGCACCTAACTTTTCGGACAGAGGGCATGTCTGATGCCTTTTTTCGAGAATGTTTTATTAGTGGCCTCAAGGATGAGATTTGTGCCCATGTCCTCATGGCTTGGCATCAGAGTTGGGTGGAGGATACTAAAAGAGTTAAAGAGGCACAACAGGTTGTATCTTCTCAAAACTGGAAACCCTCCTTTATCCCTCGCACTAAACTAGTAAATCCCACTACTCACTTTGCTCCACTAAAGATCCAAAAATTGACCAAGCTGAAATGGATGAATGCCAACTCAAAGGCCTTTGTTATAATTGTGATGACAAATATTTTCTGGGCCACAAGTGTAAGGAGAAAAATCTTTTTATGGCCATCTCAGAGGATATTTCAGAAGAGGATATTGAAACTCCCCTTGTGTCTAAATCACCTGAAACCACGGACATAACCCCTCCCTCAGACCCTCCCGGAGTAGAACTGATCATTTCCCTAAATGATTTCACTGGCTTCACTGCTCCCCAAATCCTCAAGCTAATTGGTTACATCAAGCATAGGAAGGTCATCATTCTTGTTGATAGTGGAAGCACCCATAATTTTATTCATTGTTGCATTTCCCAAGAAACTCATTTCTATATCCATGCAGTCAATAATTTCCAAGTCATGATTGCCAATGGTGGATCCATGAAATGTGGATGGAGTTGTGAAAATGTGCATCTCCAAATTGGTGACTATCACTTGAAATCTCATATGTTTTCTATCAACATGGGCCGTTGTGATAGTGTGCTAGGTGCAAACTGGCTAAGGACTTTGGGTCCCATTCTCACGGATTTTAAGGAATTAACCATGCAATTTGACCAGGAGGGCCAATAATATAAGTTCCAAGGCATCATCGTCGGTTCACCTGATATCATTAGTTCCCATCGCATGGAAAAACTACTCAAAAAAGGTCATTCTGGTGTTATTGCCCAACTCCATGCCATGCAAGAAACAAAGACACCCTCGGTGCCACAAGACCTCCAATCCATCCTCTCTAAACATCAAGTGATATTTTCCACTCCCCAGGGACTCCCTCCTTCCCATGGTCTTCATGATCATTCCATTCCCCTTGTACCAGGAAGCCTTCCTCCAAATATCTGTCTGTATCGTTACCCCTTTCCAAAAAAAATGAAATTGAAAAAATGGTTCAGGAACTTCTTAACACAGGCATTATTCTCCCTAGTACGAGCTCCTACTCTTCCCCTATGGGCATGGTCCTGAAGAAAGAAGGTTCTTGGCGAATGTGTTCTAACTTCCGTTCCCTCAACAAACTTACCATTAAAGACAAATTTCCCATTCCTTTCATTGATGACCTCTTGGATGAATTGAGTGGCACCTAATTCTTTACTAAACTTGATCTTCGTTCTAGCTACCACCAGATACGTATGAAAGAGGCAGACATTCCTAAGACTGCCTTTAGAACTCATGAGGTTCACTATGAGTTTTTGGTCATGCCCTTTGTCTTGTGTAATGCCCCCTCCACCTTCCAAAGCCTCATGAATCATGTCGTCCATCCTTTTCTCTGTCATTTTGTATTAGTTTTCTTTGATGATATCCTCATCTATACAAAAACTTGGACAAATCATTTGGCTCATGTGGATCAAGTTCTCCATCTACTCTCTCAGCACCAACTTTTCCTGAAACAATCTAAATGTGTTGTTGGCGCCTCATAAGTTGAGTACTTGGGTCATCTGGTTGGAAAGGATGACGCCATGGTAGATCTTAAAAATATTGAAGCTATGCAAGACTGGCCTCACCCAAAGACTCTCAAAATCTTGCATGGATTTCTGGGCTTAACTTTTTATTATCACAATTTTGTTAAGAATTATAGAAAGATTGCAACACCTCTCACTGCACTCCTAAAAAAGAACTCTTTCACTTGGACTCCAGTAGCTGCTCAAGCTTTTCAAACCTTGAATATGTCCATGTGCACCACTCCAGTCCTTTCCCTTCCTGATTTCATAAAGACCTTTGTCCTAGAATGTGATTCTTCAGGGAAAGGAATTGGTGTTGTCCATATGCAAGAGGGTTGGCCTTTGGCCTTTACCAACAAGAAACTGTCTAAATGAAATCTAGGAAAATAAATCTATGAAAAGGAAATGTTGGCTATTCTGCATGTTGTTGATCTGTGGCACCCTTATCTATTGGGGCAACACTTCCAAATTAAGACAGACCATCAAAGCCTCAAGTATTTTCTGGAACAACGCATTTCCTCCCCAGAGCAACAAAAATGGGTGACTAAGCTCTTTGGATATGATTATGAGATCATTTACAAGAAATGCAAAGACAATGTGGTTGCAGATGCACTTTCCTGAAAGTATGAAGATGAATGATCCCTTTTTTCTCTCTCCTTCATTGTACCAAATTGGCTCCAAGCCGTTCGCCAAGAATGGCTACACGATCCCAAAAGTTTGCATCTGATACAAAAATTTCATCCCAATGCTCTAGTTTCCCTAGGGTACTCTTGGCTCCATGATGAGATTCAATAAAAAGGTCATTTGTATTTAAGTAAACAATAAAAACTTAAATCCATGGTACTTTCTAAGCTTCATGCTACACCCACAACTGGGCACTCCGAGTTTACCAAAACCTATGATAGGGTCAAACGTTATTTTTTCTAGGATGGTATGAAACAAGATGTTCGTAATTTTGTCGTTGAATGTGATGTGTGTCAATGCAACAAGGGAAAAACATTCAAATCTCCTGGCACACTACAACTGCTTCCGATTCCACCTGCTATTTGGAGGGATATCTCTATGGATTTTATTACAAGCTTACCCAAATCAGGAAATAAATCATTCATCATGGTGGTTGTTGATCTCCTTTCCAAGTATGCCCATTTCTGTGCTCTTCAACACCCATTTACAACATCCACTGTGGAACAACTTTTCATGGATCAAGTCTTCAAGCTTAATGGCATGCCGCATTCTATTGTTTTTTATCGCGACCCGACTTTCACTAGTAATTTTTGGCAAGAATCGTTTAATCTACAAGGCACCCAATTACATTTTAGCACAAATTATCATTTGAGACTCATGGTCAAACTGAAGTTGTCAACAAGTGTTTGGAAACATATTTGAGGCGTTTTACCTCAGAAAAGAAAAAACAGTGGGATCAATGGTTACCCCTAGCTGAATGGTGGTACAACACTTCATACCATACAACTACATGCATGACTCCTTTTGAAGAAGTATATGGACAAAATCCACCTTCATTTATCTCATACTTACCTGGTGTCTCGAAAGTCTAGGCGGTTGACCAAATGCTTACAGTTTGGGAGGCTATTCTCCATACCCTCAAAGCGAATTTGGTCATGGCACAGAATCACATGAAGCAACAAGTAGATAAAGGTCACTATGAACGTCAATTTTCAGAAGGGGATCAGGTGTTTCTTCGACTGCAACCTTACAAGAAAAATTCCCTCAAGGCTGAGCATTGTCAAAAGCTGGCACCCAAATTTTATGGTCCTTATACCATTCTCAAGCATGTGGTATAGGTGGCCTATCAATTAGCTTTTCCCAATTGTTCTAAGCTACATCTTGTTTTTCATGTTTCATGCTTAAAGAAGGTGATTGGAACTAAGTGTCAAATTCAAACCAACCTTTCCGAGTTGGACGAAGAAGGATCCATTTGGCTACAACCACAAGCAATTTTGGACCAGCGTGAGCATCACCTGCGTGAGAGAACCATCAATGAAGTGTTAGTCCAATGGAAAGATACAACTCCAGTAGATGCCACTTGGGAACCAGCTACCATTCTGCAACAATTTCCACATCTCAAGCCTTGAGGACAAGGTTGTTTTTAAGCGGGGGGGCATGTTAGGGACCTAACCTGCACATAGGTAGAACAATATATTCGTATGTAATAAAGGTCATTATTAATAAGGCCTTGCAATAAAGTAGAATAATTCAATTGTAAGAAGACCTAATAGAAGCTTCTGCTTCTAGAAGGA
Organism: Picea engelmannii; assembly: GCA_009831015.1. Classification (NCBI taxonomy): domain Eukaryota; kingdom Viridiplantae; phylum Streptophyta; class Pinopsida; order Pinales; family Pinaceae; genus Picea; species Picea engelmannii. Next base: position 38,126 of record ML799234.1, on the reverse strand, counting down.
TCTTCCTCTAGATGGTTCTTTTGATAGACACATTTCATATAAATAGGATTCGAGGGTATAAGAACCCTAGCTTGGATATTATTGTAATAGAGCTCTTCTCAATTGGAGGTTTCCCCCTCGAAGATGCCCATGAACATTGCTCTCAAAATCAAAGTGCTCTTTCTGGTGTTATTTTGATATCATTTTAGTGTTATTGTGGTGTTGTTTTGGTTATATTGTTGTTTATCTACCATTTATAGAATTTTATTTATGTTCTGCATACTTTTTATATCAGAAATATTACACTATCATATATTCCTCTCTAGAAGCATACCATATTGAGTCTTTCCACAAGGATAATTCCTCTCTATGCTAGAGATACCCTATGGCGACAATCTATAGGTAACGATGGTTCTTTCTTTCCTAAGAGACATTCATTCTTAATTTTTATCCGACCCTAGTTATGAATTTGGTTTATTGACAATATGCATATTATATTTGTATTTTAGGGTGACCTAGGTTTGATCCATGAGAGGAGTTCGACTCCCTTGCAACGATTAAAACCCATTCCTGGGACAAACTAATCACACCCAAAAATCATGTCTGACTTACTCTCCTGAGGAAGAATTCTCTTTTCGAGTCAACAAAACCATCGTAAGCTTAGAACTCTTACGTAGTTTTGATCCTTAAAATACTATAGGTAAACATGTTATCCTTATTCCAAGTTTCGATTGAAATGGTCCTTCCTTCATTAAGTATTTAAACTTCCGCTTCTAATTTATCACTGTGTCTCCTATTATAGAGATAGATAGACCACATGACTTCCAGGAAAGCTTTCAGTCAAGCGTTGGCAGAACTGGTATAATGGTTACAACCTCATATACTCACGTATTCAAACAAAAAAGAGGTAAATCATGTGTCACTATCGACTCATACATGTCGTCATTCTTTTGAATATTGACTATTAAAACACATCGTTGTGACCGCTAGTAACATTGGGAAAAAACTCGTTGTAGTTTGCACGGGTTACCTCGTGCTTGTCAAGACTCATTCATAAATAATTTCTTCCAGACTTGGCACATTAGGGTTTATTAGTCGGCCCTACCTGTGAGGGTTCTAACCTCTTAATTCCTTGAATAATATCTAACTGGGTTATTAAGTTATCACACTTTTCTTGTTTTGTATATAAGTTATGACTCTGTCTATTTTAAACAATGTACCCTAGCGTAGTTTTTGATTGTCTCTGTAAAAATAGTCTACCTCTGTTTATAATAACTCTTTGGTAGCTTCTTTTATTTTCTATGTGGGTAATTCAAATATAATGGTTAAAGTTGATTTTGCAGCTACAAAAAGGTTCAAATACATATGTTACCACTCATTATTTTTTCATAATAATTATATTCCATTTTTTTTTTTATGTTCATTGGAAGAATTAAAAATCTAGTCTATTGCTACATATACCTTGCATATTATTTCCATTCTATTTATCTATGCAACAAGAAAATGATTTGATTAAAATTCTATAATACCCTTACGAGGGTTTCAATGCCATATTCAATTATTTTTGTTGTTAGTCTATTTCTCTGCTAAATACAAGTAAGAATAATTAAATATGAGTATTTAAGATTCCTCTACAAATATTAACAATAATGAGCTCGTTAATAATTCTCTGGTTATTTATACTTCCACATTTTCTTTCTATAACAACAATATCTCTACCAGAATATTACTAATAACATATCCATAGTTAGTAAAGATTAACATCCAACTTTTTTGAAAACAATTTCAAAAACTATCTAAAACTATAAGTATTTAATCTAATAATTATAAATAAATAAAATAACAGAGGTTGATAAAAATATCTGAACAATAATGATTTACTGGGACAAATTGAGGAGAGAGTCCATCTCCTCCCAACCACATAACAAAGAAGCCATGGACTGCTAACTCTTGTCACCCCCAAGCCAAATACTTTATTCCATAGGAAACTGAAAATGTCAAGAACCTTCTCGAGGTAGTATTTTTGAACTTGGTTCTTTCTTAGAAAAACCAAGCTCTAAAATTTGCAGAAGTAATCAACAACGTCATGTTTACACCATACTTGTCTCTCTCCCTTTTTTTACCAAGAAGAGAATAAATGCTAGACTGCCTAGGTCTTTTCTTCTTTTTCGAGTTAGCCTCCTCCCTAAATCTTGGGTGTCTTGACCTAACTTCTTGCTATCTTATTTCATAACCTCCCATACTCTTGGGGGAAGGTTTACAATCATCCTCATGGACAACATTAACTTTCACCTTGGTGGTTTCTATCCCTTTTTCACTTTTCCAATGGAATAAAGTATTTCTCTTGTTGTTTTTGGGTTCTCTAATCAATTCACATCAAATAAATTTTAAAATAAAATAAAATAAAAATTATATTTACATAAATATTTATCACCATAAATTATCTATTATGATCAAAATTTTAATCAAAGTTTTTCCCAATGTCGTAATTCAATATTCACAATAACTTAAAACTATACAAATATTTAAATTGGAGGGATGTTACATCCTTTCCCCCTTGAAATGAACACCATCCTCAGTGTTCCAATCAAGCATCCCAACTCTGGAACAAAAATGGGTAGGCTTTCCTCATAGCCTCTTCCATTTCCCAAGTAGCCTCCTTAGGACTAGAGTGCCTCCACTACACTTTAACCTGGGTGATGTCTCTATTTTGCAACAAATTTTCCTTCTTTTCATGTGTATGTAGAGGTTCCACCTGAAACTCACCTTCGAGTTCCACCTGGATCACATTCCAATTTACAACTATATCAGACACATATTTCTTCAATAATGAAACATCAAACACATTATGTATTTTCAAGTGGACTGGTACTGCAAGTTGGTAGGCTACTGGTCCTATCTGGCTAACACTTCAAAAGGTCCACAATATAATAGTGATAAATTATAGCTCTTTCCAAGTTTGAGTGAACTATTTCTAGGATTTATTTTTTGTAGACATGGTCTCTAACATTAAACTCCCTCTCTGTCCTTTTTGAATCTGCATAACTTTTCTACCTGTCCTGTGCAGTTTTCAAACTCTATTTTTCTTTCTGCACTATTGTTTCCAATTATTTTAACATTTTGGTCTCTATAATAATCCTGTCAATGGGATTATCCCAACTCACATGTGTTCTATACTTCCGACCATATAATACTTCAAAAGGACTCATCTTTAAAGATAAATGATAATCGTTGTTGTATGCGACTTCAATCAGGTGAAGATAATCTTCCCATTTTGTTGGAAAATCCATAACATAAATTCGAAACATGTACTCAACAATACGGTTAGTTCTTTCAGTATGACCATCAATTTGAGGATGGTAAGAAGTTCTAAAAATAAGTTTTGTATCCATTCCACTAAACAAAGTCTACCAAAAATCGGAAGTAAATTTTTTTGTTTATGTTAGAAATGATTATTTTAGGTAACTCGTGCACTTTGAAAATTTCCTTCATAAAAATATTTTCAATATTTATATCCTTATAAGTAGGTTTTACCGAAATAAAGTGTGTTTCTTTTGTAAGTTTTTCAATCACAACCATAATCGAATCATTGTGCTTCTTAGTTAAAGGTAATCCGGTGATGAAATACCTACTAATTAGTTCCCATTTTCGCTATGGTATGGGTATAGGTTGTAATAGTCCAGCCAGGTGTTGGTGCTCTACTTTAACCTATTGGCATTCTAGAAACCTATCAATGTATTCATCTACTTTTTTCTTAATTTTAGGCAAAAGATAATATTTATTTAATGTTGTTATTGTCTTTTGATACCCCGGATGGACCGAATATGGTTTATTGTGAGCCTCTCCTAATATTAAGGTTTTCAATTGTGCATTGTTTGGCACAAAAAATATGTTCTTATACAAAATTAAACCTTCTGGGATGCAACTGAATTTTAACTCTTTGTTAGTTAGAGAATCAATCTAATAGTTTTCATGAATTTTTATGTACTACTTATCTTTTTATGCTGCCATTTCAATTTTCAATTTTAAATCAGATTGGATGTTGCTAATGGAAAGTGCATTTAGCTTGCTACTAAGGGAATCTTCCACCTTATTTTTCTTCCCTTTAATGTGTTCTATAATAGAATCAAACTCGCTTAGGAAATCCAAACACCTAACATGTTTGGCATTTAAGTGCTTTTGATAAAAAAAAGTGTTTGAGACTGACATTGTTTGTTTTTAATAAAAAATTATTTCCTAACAGATAATTTCGCCACATTTTTAGGGATTGTACAATAGCAATAAACTCAATATCATGTGGAGCATAGTTTTCTTCATGAGATTTTAGATTCCTTGACTCATATGAAACTACATTCCCCTCTTTCATTAGTACTCCTCCTAAACCTTCATTTCATGCATATGTACATACTAAAAAAACTTTTTGTGGATCTACTACTTTTAAAATAGGTGCGATGGTTAACAACTATTTTAACTTTTCAAAACTTTCCTGAAATTTTTTAGTCCATTTAAACCTAGTTCCCTTTTTCTATAAAGAAATGATTGGATAAGCCAATTTTGAAAACCCCTCAATGAATCCCCTATAATAGCCTATAATTCCCATAAAAGATCAGATATATGAAACATCTTTCATAACTGGCCAATCTAAAATGGTTTTGACCTTCTCATGATCAACAAAGATTCCTTCTACTAAAATCACATGTCCTAAGTACTGTACCTTACTCTGGTAAAATTCACACTTACTATACTTTGCATACAAATGATGTTCCCTTAAGGTTTACAGAACAAACTTTAAATGTTCTTTGTTCTCTTCCCTTGTCTTGGAATAGATCAAGATATCATCTATAAACACTATCACAAACTTATCCAAGTATTTACTTAGCACACTATTCATAAGAAACATAGAAGTTGGAGGATAATTTGTTAAACCAAAGGGTACCACTATGAATTCATAGTGTCCATATGTGGTTCTAAAAGCAGTTTTATGAATTTCTTCATCTTGTATCCTGATCTGATGATAACCTGACCTTGAATCTATCTTAGAGAAGATTTTATCCTCTCCAACCTAGTCAATCATGTCATCAATACGAGGTAGAGGGTACTTATTTTTAATGGTCGTTTTGTTCATTTGTCAATAGTTAATGCATAGCCTAAAAGTTCCATCATTCTTTTCTACAAATAAGACCAATGCACCCCACGTAGACACACTTGGTATAATGTATCGTTTATCCAACAAATCTTGAAGATACATTTTTAGTTCAGTCAGTTCAGGAATACTCATCCTATATGGCACTTTAGAGATTGGTTTTGATCCCAGTACCAAATCTATTGTAAAATCTATGTCCCTTCTAGGAGGTAGTCTTGGAATTTCTTTCAAAAATACATTCTGAAACTTACTCAATATAGGATCATAAGTTAATGAATTGTCAACCCCTTTGTGTAGACTTTCATTTACATGTACAACATATATTTCACAACCCTTTCTAGCATTATATTTCAATTTTAAAGAAGAAATATGCCTTAGCGATACACCATGAGGTATCCCCTTAATTGTTCTATTCTGTCCCAGCTCATCTAAACAATCAAAAGTTTTATTTTTACAGTTCACAACAAATATATGATTTTCAAACCAATCCAAGCCTATGAGTAAGTCACATGATCCCAAAGGTAATATATTCACTCTTTTTTCCATTCCATCCATTGTTATCATACAACCTTCAACCAGTTCAACTACCTTCCATTTTGTACCAGTGGATGGTTGTACTAGCCAAGATTTGTTGTGTTTTAACTTATTCAATTTGCATTTCTCAACAATAATATGGGAAACATAGCTTAAAATTTCACAAGGGTCAATTAGAATAGAGACATAATTTTTATTAATCATACCTTCAATTTCTACCATGGAAGAATGATCATCCACAAATTGATTCTCCAAAACCACATTAATTTTGTGATTACGCCTTTCCATTTCATTAACTGTCACTACTTCCTGAACATTATGCAGGGTCAAGGTTATGTTATTACTCAAAGGGAAATCTGTATATAGGCGATGTTCCTTGCAACCCCAACATTGAAATGGTGATTTGACTAGTTTATTTACTGAATCAATTGGTTGACTACTATTTTGAGCCGATACACTTTGTTTTTTTCCACTAAACCTATTTTGTTTAACTGGTGCACTATGAGACTCATGACATGGGTACTTAAAATGTTTCTTTCTAGGATCAAACTGTTATTTTTGTTCTTATCTTGCCATGTTTTCATATTTTCATACTTTTATTTAAACTAGGTATAACACAATTTAGCCTGTCTTATTACCTCGTCCACCGTCTTAGGATTTATGAACTCAATTTTATCTTTATATGCTTGAGGAAAGAAGCTCATAAACCATTGTAGCTTTTCTTTATCTTCTCTAAGGTAAGGTATGTACATCATCGTACTTACAAACTTGGTAACAAAATATTCGATGGTCATCTGTCCTAGTCTAAGGTCATGAAAATCCCTAGCCTTTTCATAAAAATACCTTTTATTTAAATATTTTTGTTTGAAGTATTTTTTAAATATCTTCCAGGTGAGTTCGTTTCTCCTAACTTCGTTTATTGTCTTCTTTTCCTACCACCAATTAACAATGTTTCCATTCAGCTGATATACTTCCAATATAGCCCTTAAGTTCTCGAAGTAATTATAAATATGGAAATATTTCCCCATGTTTAGGAGCCAAGCTTATGCTCCTTCCTCAATATCACCATCAAAATTGGGTGGTTTGATTTATTTAAATTCAACAGTCAATTCAATACTATGCCATTTCCTTTTCTTATTTTTAGGTGGTTTATTTTGCAACGTGTTGTCCTCAGAACTGTTATAGCTATTTTCCTCAGTCATCAATGTTATTTTATCACTAAACTTAGGGTATTTCCTTCACTTATGATATTCATCATTAGAGACTTACTTCTTAGTGTTACTAGAGGTTTTTCCTACATTCTTGGTTTGTTTCATCTCAGTCATATTCTTGAGATCTACTCTTTACTTGCTTTCAAAAGTTTTTTGTTATCTGCTTTAATACTCTCCAATTTGGCCTTTATGTTTCTCATGGTTTCAAGTACCTCAAATGAACTATTTTTAGGTTGTTCATTTTTCAAATATACATATTGTTAGCTCTCCAAGAAACTCTTTGGGGTTGAAGCCAAAGATGCTTGGTAACTTAAGAATATGATAATTTAGGTATGTTTGGATCAATGGGATAACTTAATGGCTAATGAAAAGGAAATCTTTTCATGCATTCGAATAAGACAGTGCTTTTAGAAATCAATAATTAGAAAGAGTAATTGGAACAGGGTATGAAGAATACTAGTCTAGATAACCAAATACAACAGTGTGCAGGGTCATACAAGATAACAAGAAGTCCTTTAATTCAAGTTAATGAGCTTAATAAGAAGATAACAGTTCTTAGAAGCTAAGCTAAACTGAAGTAAAGTATAGAATAATGAAGTACATGAACAAATTTGACATTGACAACAAAAGAAGACTGTGATTCTATTATCAAGATAAGAGTCTTAGTACAATAGCAAAATGTATCCAGGATTGAACCTATTGTTCCTCTCATATCTTTAGCTTTATAGCTTTACAATAAAAATTCAGATCCTAGAAGAATGGATCAGATATGCGAAAGATAGAAATTCAAAACCATTTTACAAAAAGAGAGGAAGAGATCCTCAAAATGAGGTCAAATCCTCATTCTATGGTCTTCAGATCATGTAGAACCTCTGTGTTGTGCAGATAAGACTTCCAAGGTTGTTTGACATCTCTTGAGGAAGATGCAATTCAAATTTGCCAAGTTTAGAAAAAAAACCCTAATTTATTTGCCCAAAAATAGGTGTCAAATCAACTTGAACACCTCCTCTAACTCTTTTGCATCAAAATTGGATCTTAGATTGGATCCTATAATTTAATATCTATCTTTTAAAAGAGTTTTCAAGAGATTCGGCTAAGAAAAACTTCGATCTGGGAAAAAATACTCCTTCGCTGCCATGTAACAGGTTTCGGTGGTTAAGGGAGAAAAAAATTGGGCCTGTTAACCACTGAAAATCTCTACTTTCGGTGGTTAAGAGAGGCAAAATCTAGGCCTGTTAACCACCGAAACCTGTAACTTTCAAAAAACGGATCTGTAGCGAATTAATTTGGATGAGAATCGCAATGACTCGGCTTTTGTGAGATAGAGATGAGGAATAACAACAAACTAGGATTTGATTCCTAAATCAAAGAGATTTTAAATGATAAACTTAAATGGGAAATCATCACAGTGATATTTCTTGGAACTTGGTTTTATGAAAGTCATGTGAAATAAAAGAGTTAGGCAAAATCAAATTGATAATGAATTTCTGTGTATGCAAGGTTTTAAATGTGAATGGACAAATGGGGTTTAACAAGTACCACAACGCATCAAACTTCGATCAAGAACAATCATACCACATTACATCACCAATTAGCTTGATTTTCGGCGGTTATCCATCCATTGTTACACTGGATCATGCGAAAACACGGGCTCTGATCTTTCCACATTGACACGTTTTTGGTGGTTAAATGAGTTTTATTTTTCTCTTTTAACCACCGAAAGCCAAGGCTTTCGGTGGTTAATGAACTCTTCACAGGTTTGCCTAAACCATCGAAACCTATAACTCTCCCCTTTGCTTAAGAAAATCAATTTCGATGTTTGTTTCAAGTCTATTTACAAACAATAGGCTCTTTAACAAGCCTATAAAAATTTAGAAATAATTTTTTGGAGTTCTCTCTATCACCTAAAATTGACAAAAATGACGGTGCTATTTTAGGAGATAACACATACATGTCAAGTCCACTTGAATTTGTTTTACCAGTTTCATCAACCATGGTCTCTGTTATTGTTTCTGATAAGTGCAAATTTGTTTTTATGTTAAGATATTCTTTTTAACAATTTTGCAATGATCGCATAATATATTAATGCAACATCAGTTTTTTCAAAATGGTTTAAGCCCATAAGGCCCTAGTGTTTGGAACCTGCTCTCATACCATTTGTAGCATCACCCCAAACCAAATAATTTTTTTTTTTATTCTTCAATACTCTTATACATTGGAAACTAAAACTATACTTCTAGTCATCGTTTCAACATTACTATAGTTTTGATTATGGTCTAGGTCCAAAGTGAAAATTACTACTCTTTAATTATATCCATTTTATTTTCACATGACAGGATTAAATCCTCAAGCGACGACACTCCTCGAAGCATCCATGCAACTTCCAAGGTAAATATGCAATTAGATTTGTTTATTCAACATGAGTATTCCTTATCTCCTTAATCCTCCTAACTGGCGTATTTCCATCCACTATCCAGGTAATTACTTTTATACGCACTTTACCAATGTCAAGAACATTACAAAGGGTACCGTACTCTCCAATAAGTTCCATCTACCCTTCATCATGACCCTTTCAAGATTATAGTTTTCAAAATGGAAGTGGCACACATAAATATTTATATAGAGATACACATTATCGTTATATAGATTGACTATGATTGTCATTCAAAATTACTTATCACTTCTTATTACCATTCTTAAGTATGGGTTAAAACTATAATCTCATTCTAAGAAAGATTATAAACCACTTTGATTCCAAGGATAATTAACTTACCCTTCCCAAATATTTCTATCCTCTACCTTGTCCATCTCCATTATTATTCTATGACCAACGAATACCCTTTTACGAATTCGCTATCTCTCAATCGTGGTGAATATAGTTACAACTAATCCCGTATTAAATTCTGTCTTTGGTAGAGGTTTTTTTATGAGACGTGTTTGAATTACGAACTCCAAATATAAAAGCTTCTATACAATCCACCTACCAGGGTACCTTCCACGTTGGCGTTATCAATGTTATAGAGACCTACTCTACTCACGTTCGAGATTTTCCTAGTGACAAGTGGCATCACACAGGTGTAAAAGTTGACATCACTACAGTCTATGTACTATGGTTTTTAATGCAATCAATGGTATCACCATTTATTTGCTAGCCCCATCCAGTTTATCAATCCCTTCAGGTTCTTGGTGAATGAACTATCTCTCATATCTTCCTCTCTGGAAGCACACTGTATCCAGTATTTTGATAGAGATAACGCCTCTCTATGCTAGAGATAACTTATGGTGACAGTCCATAGGTAATGATGGTTCTTTCTTTCCTAAAATGCATCCATGCTTAATTTTTATCTAACCTTGGTTATGAATTTGGTTTATTGAAAATATGCATATTATCTTTGGATTGCAGGGTAACCGAGGGTTGATCCACGGGAGGCGTTCTCCTCCCTTGCAACGATTAAAACCCATTTTTGGTAAAAACTACTCACACCCAAGAATAATGTCCAGCTTACTCTCCTCAAGGAGTTTCACTTTTCAAGTCAACAAAACCATCGTCGGCCTTATCACTCTTATGCGGTTTTGCTCCTTCAAATACTACAGTTAAACAGGTTATCCTTATTCCAATTTCTGATTGAAATGGTCCCTCCTTAATTAAGTATTTAATATTCTGTTTATAATCTATGATTTTGTCTCCTATTACATAGATACAGAGACCTCATGGATAAGGGTCCTGGCCTCCTATACTCATGTCTTCGAACAAAGAATAGGTAAATCATGTGTCACTACTGACTCAGGCATGCCATTTGTTTCTTGAATATTAACTATTACGAACAAAGAAGAGGTAAATCATGTGTCACTACTGACTCAGGAATGCCATTTGTTTCTTGAATATTGACTATTAAAACACATCATTGTGACTGGTAGTAAGATTAGGGAAAAACTTGTTGCCATTTACAAGGGTACCTCGCTCTTGGCAAGACTCATTCAAAAGTCATTTCTAATAGACATGGCACAAGGGGGTTTATTAGTTGAACCTACCTATGAGGGTTTCTACCTCTTAATTCATTGAATAATATCTAACTGGTTTATTAAGTTATCACATTTTTCTTTTTTATATATAATTTATGACTCCGTCCTTTTTAAACAATCTACCCTAGGGTAGTTTCTGGCTGTCTCTATAAAAAACACTCAACCTCTTTTTATAATATTTGTTTGGTAGCTTCTTTTATTTTCTATTTGGGTAGTTTAAATATAATGATTAAAGTTAATTTTGTAGCTATAGAAAGATTCAAATGAATAGGTTACCACTCATTATTGTTGCATAATAGTTCCATTCCATGTTTTTTTTTTTTTTTTTGGTATATTGGAAGAATGAAAAATCCTTTGCATATTATTTCCATTCTATTTATTCATGCAACAATAAAATGATTTGTTTAAAATTATATAGTAAATAATCATACAAAAATTCTAGAGTCTTTCTTTATTTCATCGTTATTGCAGTTAAATGTTAAACAAGAATAATACACTTACTAGGGTTTCAATGCGATATTCAATGATTTTTGTTGTTAGTCTATTTTTGTGCTAAATACAAGTAAGAATAATAAAATATGAGTATTTAAGCTTCATCTACAAATATTAATAGTGATGAGATGTCTAAGAATTCTCTCGTTATTTATACTTCCACATTTTCTTTCTATAAAAACTATATCTCTAGAAGAATATTACTAAGAACATATCCAGAGTTAGTAAATATTAGCATCCAACTATTTTGAAAATGATTTCACCAACTATCCGAAACTATAAGTATTTAAGCTAATAATTCTAAAGAAATAAAATAAGACAAGTTGATAAACATATATGAACCGCAATGATTTATTGGGACGAATTGAAGTGAAAGTCTAGCTCCTCCCAACCATATACTGGAGCAACCACATATTGCTAACTCTTGTCACCCCGACTCAAATACTTTATTCCATAGGAAACTGAAAATGTCAAGAACCTTCTCCTGGTAGTATTCCATAACTTGGTTCTTTCTCAAAACCACCAAGCTCTAAACTCTACACAAGTACTCAACAATGTCCTATTTACACCATACCTGTCTCTCTCTCTTGTTTGACCAAGCAGAGAATAAATGCCATACTACCTAGGTATTTTCTTCTTTTTACAATTATCCTCCTCCGTAACTCTTGGGAGTCTTGGTCTAATTTATTTCTAGCTTGTTTCCTCACCTCCCAAACTCTTGGGGGTAGGTTTACACTTTTCTTCGTGGAAAAAATTAACTTTCACCTTTGTGGTTTCTATCATTTTTTCACTTTTCCCATGGAATAAATTATTTCTCTTGTCATGGTTGTGTTCTCTCATCAATTCATCTCAAGTAAATTTTAAAATAAAATAAAATTAGAATAATATTTGCATAAATATTTCTCGCCATCAATTATCTATGATGATCAAAATGTTAACCATATTTTTTTCTCAATGTCATACTTCAATATTTACAATCACTTAAAATTATACAAATATTTAAATTGGAGGGATGTTACACAAGTAAAGAAGGATTATGAGGAGTATTATCACAAGATGGACACATAATTTGTTATGAATATTGAAATTTGAAGGAACATGAAAGAAATTATTCAACTCATGACTTGGAGTTAGTGAATTTAATTCATGCACTAAAAATGTGGTGGTACTAATTAATGGGAAGGAAATTATTATTATTGACAGATAACAATGGTGTGAAACATGTGTTTAGTTAACAATATCTTAATGCACAACAAGGAAGGTGGTTAGCCTTTTTAAGAGAATTTTATTTTGAGGTTTGTCATATCAAAGGAAAGGAGAATAAAGTCGCAGATGCACTCAGTCAAAGAACTAATGAAATATATGAAATTATAATCAACAAAACAAAAAGTGATCTTGAGGACATAATTAAATATACAAGCATAAATGATGCAGAATACAACAAAAAAACAGAATAGTTGCAGAAAAATGAAAGAAAATTGGATGGGATAGATTGCATCTTCGAAAAAAATGGAATATTGAGGTTCAAAAACATATTATATGTACTTAATTTTGTTAATTTAAAATCAATAATTCCTATTCTAGTCATCCTGAATATCAAAAACTGATAACATCCCCAATATCCCTATTCTAGTCATACTGAATATCAGAAAATGATAACATCCTTGAGGAAATAATTTTATTGGCCTAATATGAAATCGGAAATAGCTGATTATTTATCTAAATGCTTAGATTGTCAAGAGGTGAAGGCTGAACATCAACACCCAATAGTTTTATTACAAACTTTACCTATACCAATATGGAAATGGGAATTTATTTCTATGTATTTCATTACAAGTTTGTCTGAAACTCAAATACAACATGATTCTATTATGATTGTAGTGGATAAATTGAGTAAGTATGCTCATTTCATACATGTTAAATCTACCTATAAAGCTATTAATATCGCAGAAATATTTCTGAACGAAATATTTAGATTGCATGGAATTTCTAAAATGGTGATTTCAGATAGAGATATCAAGTTTACATCAAATTTATGGAATACGTTTGTAATATCGTGCTCTTGCGCGTACATGATATGACTTATTCTTTGAGGAAACTTGCGTGCAAATGATCTGGTTTAGTATATGGTTGTTTGTTTCACTTATGGATTCTGATGATGATGCTTATGGATTATGATTTTATGTTATTTGATTATCTATGTATAGACATGTGCTATTGATGGGTTTCTCCTGAGTGTGTAGGACACTTGACAGATTGGGGATGCCAATGACATCGATGGACCTCCTTCGACTCCAGATTGAGTCAGCGAGGGGAATGTATATGGTTTGGATATTTTTGTTTATGCATATGTGACATATGATCGGGTATATTATGATGTTTTTATGGATTGTTGATGTGTTTAGTTGATGGATGCAATTTGACGATTTCTTGCTAAGAAGACTCACATTTGGAGTAAAGGGGCCATGCACAACAACTAGATATTGAGGGAGAGGTGTGACAACAACCCTGCCACAACCTAATAGAACTCTCTCCATGGCTTGAATTGTAGGTTAACGATTACCTAGTTCTAGAGATCCACGATGTCGTGAGGGAAGACTGAGACAGTAGCTCATGAAGATTTTAGGTGGCATGCGATAACGTAGGGTCCTTATTCTTTATAGGCCCTTAGTCTGTCACAAGGTCTCATGATGGAGTATTCACTCCAAGGGTTGTACAACCACCAAAATCAGTCAAATGCGAGTGGCAGCCTTGGAGCACGTAGTGTGTCTTGAAGTGCACGTTGCATAAATAAAACATGAATAAAGGTGAGTGGCACCCTTGGAGCACATAGTGTGTCTTGAAGGGAACATCACATAAATAAAAAAATGAATAAAGGTGAGTGGCACCATTGGAGAACGTAGTGTGTCTTGAAGGGCATGTCATGTTTTTAATAAAGGTGAGTCAATGAACCTAGGTGTCTAGAAAACAATATATTTTTTTGACATGGTCAACCTTAAAATAAATGTTAAATGAGTAAATTATATACATTATAAAATTCCCTTAAAAACTCTAAGCCTAGTTTAAAATTAATCTTAGGTCTAAATAGGGTAAGAACACTAAAAACTAAATAATCAATTAATAAAAGGGGGATGAAGAAAAATCAAGTTAACAATTTAAAAGAGAAATATTTATCTAAATATTTAATTATTGATTATGTGCAAGACATGTTAAATTGGAACTTAGAAAAAAAGGGAAAATGAATGTAAAAAGGAATGTGGAAACATAGAAAGAAATTTAGTCTAGTCCAACTAAAGAAATTTCCTAAATAAAACACAACTAAATTTTAGAAATACGTCAATTATTAAAAGGAAATAGGGAATAAAGGGACAACAAGGAGCATTTTTAGGAGCGTGTTTAGGATGAGTGAGGGAAATTGACATTAATTAAATTAAATCAATGAAATTCTGGTGCAACTAAGGGATCGGGTGACAAGTGTATGGGGGAGATTATTTCCTAATTAAATTTTAATAAACCGAATTAAACATGAAAATGGGAAGTGGTCACTAAGAAGAACTATATAAAAGTAATGGTTGAGAAGAGGAATGGATCATGAGTGTTATGCGTAAGGTTGTGCTGCCAGAATTTCTTTGACTGATTTTTCTTGTGGGAGTTGGGATACCTAGCTCAAAAAGAGAGTGGTAGCTCGACCTTGTGAGATGGGAGACAGATTTTTCTCTAGTTTGGTGTGTGGCCCCTTTGCGGCTCAGGGGGAAGAAGAGTACTCCTAGAGTTGTATGGGAGGTATTGGTGAGGTCTCAATGATTAGAAAACATAGGTGAGGAGAAGCGCAAGTTCCAGTCAGAGGATGCCCACGACAACCTACCTCGACATCGAAATCCTTATTGGTTATGGTATTTGATTTGTTGATTATCTACTTTTATAAATATTAAACTGTATGGAATTTATTTTGTTCATCTCTTGGGATCATATATTTCTTCCTTTATATGTGTATGTGTATAAATCTTGAAGAAATTTTTATTATGGAATGGCATTAAAATCCAAATTTTGGTGATCGTCATAAACAATTTTAAATTCAATTTAGATTGTGTTGATTAGACTATGCTTTAATTCTGAAGGGTCTGCACAACCGGTCATTGTAGTTTGTGCTTGTTTTATGGGCATATTTTTAGCATTTATATACATTGATTTTGACGTTGTATTTACCATTTCTCTTTTTCCCCAATTCGTTTTTGTTGGTTATGGAACCTGATTATCTTTCTGATTCAGAGGTCCTTGTTTTCAGTCGTGTTTATACCCCATGAAGTATTTACACCCCAGAAGTATGTACACTCTTCAAAGTGGGGGAGTGCAGAGGGGGGCTACCCCCTCTGCGGGGTCCGGGGGGGCTATCCCCCTGGCTGGGGGATCTGGGGGCAAGCAGGCCCCCAACGGGGGTTCGGGGGCAAAGCCCCCAAAGGAAAAATTGCCTTGTAAATGTATATTGTAATTTCATTGTAAATCTGGACCGTTCATTATAAGGTCACAGATCTAATGGTAGAGATTATGTTTGGGTGTTTTTCCCTAGAAGGCAACCCTCTTTTATGAGGGAAATGTATTGTGGCTATGGTTGATTGTGAATATTGTATTCTAAGAGAGGAGACTGTGAGAGAAAGAAGAGGAAGTTACAGTGGGTTTTTCTGTAGGTTGTATCCCTTCATTTGTTGGATAATAATAAAGGAAGGACCTAGAAATTTCTCTGGTGGATGTAGCCCACACTGGGTGAACCACGTAAATCTGTGTCTCTCTTGTATTGTGTATCTTCTGTGTTTTGTTTTCGCATTTATTTTATTTTATTGCTCCGCGGTCTTGTTTTTCTAACAACTAGTATCAAAGTGAAAGGTAACTCGCAGGAAAAGAGGGTTCCTAGTTCGAGTGGGAGCAATGTTGGAAGATGAAAAGTTTATGGTCAAGAAATTTAACGGCCAAAACTACTAGTTATGGAAGATGCAGATGGAAGATTATTTATATTAGAAGGATCTATTCCTACCATTGGGTGGAGTAGAAAAGAAGC
>ML799234.1:0-21099 GCA_009831015.1 Picea engelmannii | reverse complement strand
GTAGGTACATTGTATTTATGTACTGGTAATACTGACTCTTCTATCTCTTTAGCTTCTACAGGAGTGGATACAACACTATGGCATCATAGGCTTGGACACATGAGTGAGAAGGGTATGCAAATACTTCACAAAATAAATTTGTTTCCAGATCTTAAACAAATTGATTTGGACTTCTGTGAGCATTATGTTTATGGAAAACAAAAGAGAGTCAGATTTCTCAGAGTCAGAAAAGAAAAGAAGAATGAAAGGTTAGATCTTGTGCATACAGATGTATGGGGACTAGCTCAGGTATCATCTCTTGGTGGCTCTAATTATTATGTTACTTTTATTGATGATGAAACTAGAAAAAATTGGGTTTATTGCATTCGACAAAAATATGATGTTTTTGATACTTTTAAGAAATGGAAAGCTTTGGTTGAGAATGAGACAGGAAAAAAGTTGAAGTGTCTCAAATCAGATAATGGAGGTGAGTATTGCAGCAAGTAATTTGATGATTACTGTTCATACCATGGGATTCGTAGAGAGAATACAGTTCCAAGAACACCACAAGAAAATGGTGTGTCAGAAATGATGAACAAGACAATCATGGAGCATGCAAGGAGTATGAGATTGCATGTCGGTTTTCCCTTACAGTTCTGGGTAGATGTTGTAGATACCGTTGTTTATTTTATAAACAGAGGATCTTCAAGCTCTTTGTATGGTAGAATTCCAGAGGAGGAATGGATAGGAAAAAAGGTAAACTATTCTTTTTTGAAAACTTTCGGTTGTGAAGCATTTTTCCATATTGATAAAGAAAACATAACAAAGTTTGAGGCAAAATCCAAGAAGTGTACCTTTATTGGATATGGTGTTAATGATTTTGGTTATCGCTTATGGGATTATGAAAATAACAAAATCATTATGAGTAGAGATGTCATATTCAATGAGAAGGTCATGTACACAGATCAGTTGCAGGGAAAGAAACAGGAAAAAGAAAAACAAGAATACACAGTGCTTGATGAGATCACTGAAAAAGAAATTCCAAAGGAACCAGAAAATCAAAATGTACAACAACAAGAGCAACATGTACCTCAAACACCTGCAAGTATTGTTAGAATATCTACCAGGTTAAGTATACCCCCTAAACGATACTCTCCTTCATTGTATTATTTATTGTTGATTGATTCTGGTGAACCAGAATGTTATGAAGAGGCAATCCAGGTAGACACCAAAAAGAAGTGGGAGCAAGGCATGAAAGAGGAAATGGATTCCTTGGCAAATAACCAAACTTGGGACTTGGTTTATTTGCCTGCGGGAAAAAGAGCATTGTAGAATAAATGGGTTTACAAGTTGAAGGAAGAAGATGGAGGAGAAAAGCGGTACAAGGATAGACTTGTTGTAAAGGGGTTTGCACAAAAGAAAGGTATAGATTTTGATGAAATATTTTCTCCTATTGTTAAAATGACTTCAATTAGGACTATTTTAAGTCTTTTGGCAGTAGAATATTTGCATCTTGAACAGTTAGATGTAAAAATAGCCTTTCTCTATGGGTATTTGGAGGAAGAGATTTATATGCAGCAGCCATAGGGGTATGAGGTCAAAGGGAAGGAGAATTTGGTATGCAGGTTGAAGAAGAACTTGTATGGCCTAAAGCAATCTCCAAGGAAGTGGTATTTGAAGTTTGACAGGTTTATGACAGAACAAGGTTATAGTAGATGTCATTTTGATCACTGTTCTTATTTTAAAAAACTAGAAAATGGAAGCTTTATTATCTTGCTATTGTATATAGATGACATGCTTGTTGCAGGGTCTAATATGCAGGATATAAATGTGCTCAAGAAGAAATTAGCCAATTCATTTGCGATGAAGGATTTGGGTGCTGGAAAGAAAATCCTTGGCATGAGAATAACAAGAGACAAAAAAAATCACAAATTGACATTATCTCAAGGTGAGTACACAGAGAAGGTGTTGGAGAGGTTTAGAATGCAGAATGCAAAACCAGTTAGTACACCTTTGGCCAACCATTTCAAATTAACTAAGGAAATGTGTCCCGAAACATAAGAGGAGATAGAATACATGTCTAGGGTCCCTTATTCATCAGCAGTTGGCAGCTTGATGTATGTAATGGTTTGCACAAGACCAGATATTGCACATGCAGTGGAAGTTGTGAGTAGGTATATGAACAATCTAGGTAAAGAACATTGGGAGGTAGTAAAGTGGATTCTCGGGTATTTGAGAGGTACTACTACTCATGCATTATGTTTTTGAGGTTCAAACACTTTTCTATAAGGATATGTTGATTCAGATATGGCAGGTGATAAAGACAGCAGGAGGAGCACCACGGGGTATGTTTTTATTATAGGTGGAACAATAGTAAGTTGGTTTTTGAAACTGAAAAAGGTTGTTGCACTTTCAACAACAGAGGCAGAGTATGTTGTTGCTACAGAGGCTAGTAAAGAGATGATTTGGTTACAGAGGTTTATGGAGGAATTGGGAAAGAAGCAAGAGAACAACAGGTTGTACTGTGATAGTCAGAGTGTCATTCACCTTGCAAAGAACTCAACCTTCCATTTGAATACTAAGCATATACAGTTGAGGTACCACTTCATACGATCTACCTTGGAAGATGGACATTTGAAGTTGGAAAATATACACACTAGCCAGAATCCTGTAGACATGTTAACAAAGGGAGTAACCAGGGAGAAACTGAGTTCCTGCTCACTTTCAGTTGGTCTTCAAGAATGAAGATAAAGATGAGAAATTTTCCAAGTCCAAGAAGGTTCAGAGTCCAACATATACAACAACGGTGGAGTTGTTGAGACCAGTCTCCAAGTGGGAGATTGTTGGTTGTGGAGCCTGATTATCTTCTTGATTTAGAGGTCCTTGTTTTCAGTCGTGTTTATACCCCATGAATTATTTACACCCCATAAGTATGTACACTCTTCCACGCGGGGGAGTGCAGAGGGGAGGTACCCCCTCTGCGGGGTCCGAGGGCATGCGGGCCCCCAGCGGGGGTTCAGGGGCGAAGCCCCTGAAAGAAAAATTGCTTTGTAAATGTATATTGTAATTTCATTGTAAATATGGACCGTTCATTATAAGGTCGCAGATCTAACGGTAGAGACTATGTTAGGGTTTTTTTCCTTAGAAGACAACCCTCTTTTATGAGGGAAATGTATTGCGGCTATGGTTGATTGTGAATATTGTATTATGAGAGAGGAGACTGTGAGAGAAAGAAGAGGAAGTTACAGCGGGTTTTGTTGTAGGTTGTATCCCTTCATTTGTTGGATAATAATAAAGGAAGGAACTGACAATTTCTCTGGTGGACGTAGCCCACACTGCGTGAACCACGTAAATATGTGTCTCTCTTGTATTGTGTATCTTCTGTGTTTTGTTTCTGCATTTGTTTTATTTTATTGCTCCGCGGTCCTGTTTTTCTAATAGTTTTCTCCCTGGAAAACCCACATGATCTGAGTTCAACAACGCAATTTGTTTTCATCTTTTGCCCATATTTTTAATTTCTCATTGCACTTTATTTCGAGGGTCACATCAACGTTTGTGTATAGGATTTTGTGACCAGTAAGGGTATTCCATCCTGGGCATTTATTCCCTCCTCAACCTCTGTGATTAATTGTGTTTCTTCTCTGCAATTTTGTGCTTCTAACCAGTGATTTGGGATGTCACTTTCAATTGTCTAAAATGCTTTATTTATTAGCACAAATTTCCGTTTAACTACCCGACGAGTTCACTTCTATGAACAATAAGAACACCCTTCATTTCTTTGTGTTTATCGTATACTTTACTCATCAAAAACTTTTGTTTTGTTAGCCCAACGAATTCACTACTAGGTGCAACGAAACCACCCTTTAAAGCTCAATGTTTTTGCTCTCCATGTCTTTTTAATTTTTCCCAACAAATAGCATTTGTAATCTATTCAATTGCTCCACGTTTTTTACATGTATCTCTGTGTTTTTCCATGGAATAATTTCCCAGATGGATAACACCTCACTCCTTTGCGAATTTCCCTTGATACTCATCCCCTTTGGGCCTTTCCATGCGATTTCTCCCTATCTTCCCAGTACTTTTGAGCCGTTACCTCTACATTTCCTAATGGGATTTTTTTCATCCCTTTCTCCTCTGTTGACATGCATTAGGAAACCTTCCAAACTGATGTCTCTATGTTTTCTTATAGAGTGATTTTTCATCCCTTTCACCTCTATAAGGCATGTTGTTGGATTATTGAGAGGCGGGGTGAATAAGTAATACAACAATCTAATCCTTTTTAACCATAAAATGCAAGTTTTATATCAATTTAGCATTATCATCCAATAGTTGCGGAGTAAATAATCAATGAACAAATGAGCAATCATACACATACACAGTACACCAGGGTTTTTACGTGGAAACCTAAAGTGGAAGAAAACCACAAAATTATTTTTCTTATATGTGTTTAAGAATTACATTCATTGGAATCACCAGCATCCTTTGTTTTCTAGATGCAACTGGAAGGAGGCTCCAACCCCCTAGTTTCTCAGGCTACAACTTGAGGGAAGCTCCAACTCCCCAATTTTCTAGCTAAAACCCCCTATGTTCTCTGGCTACAGCCAAAAGGTGTCTACAACCACTTGTCCTTGCCCCATACAACCACCCTGTCGTAGAAGTATAATGATGGAACCATTGTCACACTATCACTATGAGATATACTGCTGTAAACTTGTACCAATCAACCTGCACCAAACAACCTATACCAACCTGTACCAAACAACATGTAATCAACCCGTACCATAAAAAAGTGCATCAACCATGTACCAACCTTTACCTCAACCTGTACCATCAACGAGTGCATCGACCATGTGACAAATATGTACCAATCATTCATAAAATACACATAAACTATGACTCATCAATATGTACCAACATCATCAACTATACGCCTCATGTATGTGCCAACTCATCAACTACTTGTCTCAACCATGTACCCAACATGTACCTCAACCAAAAGACCTCATCAATTTCATCATCCAAATCTGATTTGTAACTCTGTAATAGACCTGGTGTATGTGATCACATACCTGCAAACCTTCCTTAACATTAATAACAAGAGACTAGCATTTTGATCAAACTTTACTTTAGTCTCACATGACTAATTTTGGATTAGTCAACAACCCTAACCTGAAATAATAATAACTATGTACCTGTAATGAATAAAGATATGAAAATAGTATACAATTTTCTTTAGAGTCTTTTATGCAATTCCTCGAGGTTTCACTACTTGGAACCTCTCAAGAAAGGAGTTATAGCAAAAATTTCATACCTTGTTGAATTATGGTTTATTCTAGAGAGAGAATTTATAGAGCGTGCTCCGCATGAAATTTTTGTTGTATGGATCTAAAATTAGTATAGAAACTACTATTGATTTTACTCTAACCAATACATTTGGTCTTACGGAATTTGGATCTGTTATGCAGAAGTTATGATGTTTTTACCCGAAACACCTATTTTAGACTAGTTTTAGGACTAGCCACAAACCCTATTTTCCACAGAGTGTAAAACCAAAAATACAACAACCCACAATATCAATTTTTTATCGAAACTACCTGGATATGTTTCCTCAACAAAATCCATATTTCACGGTCTGAATCATTTTAGAAAAAAGTTGTTGCAAAAATGGTGAGATGACCTGTAAATAACATATCTTAGAAAGAATCATCAAAATAATTTATCCTCCCTTGAATTCTTTCCTTCTTTACTTCACCTTCCCTCTAAAATTTTCCTTATATATCCTTTGGTTATCTCAGTCACTTGTAGGTATTCAGTATGCTCAAGTGTAATTAAATGAGAGACCCTTGCTTCTTATTTATACTTTTATGTAGCTTCCTCAAGGGGTTACCTTCTAACCATCTTAAACCACTTTCCTTATTTTAGGGCTAACCCACTTCTAAACACTTGTTCACTTAGTAATTTCTCCATTAAGTTTATTATTTAAATAATTTATTTTGTATCCACTTTTATTTATAGTACACTCATCACTTCATTTTATTATTTAAATAATTTCTTTTGTCTCCAGTTTCACTTATAGTACACTCATCACTTCACTTTATTATTTAAATAATGTCTTCTTTGCAACCACTTTGACTATATTGACCTTTTGGGGCTTCTAGATGAATCATGAGGGTTCTCCAACTTTACATGGCCATAAATCTCTAACCGTGAGGAGTTGTGTGATGTTCCACATACCACCAAAAATGGCATGACATGTACTATCCATATAGAAAAGTCTTACCTTCAAATATATTAAAATTCATACCATTATACATAAAAGAAACTTGGGTCCATTACCCAAACCTTTGTGCTACCGGAATTCACTATTAGACTTTCTTCAAGGGTTGACATCAATGACAACCAACCCAATTAATCAACAATCTCTCCCTTTGATGTTGATGTAAACACTCTGATGCAATATTGAATTCATATCATGAAATACTAAAGTCATATCACTCATGCTCCCCTTGTGACCATCGCTCCCCCTAGAACCATGTGTATTTTCTATGCATCAGATAAATCTTCCCCCCTTTGTCATCAATGGAAAATGTATCTTTCCATCTAGGGATGCTCCCCCTAACTAAACTTTCCTTGGGGATACTCCCCCTAACTAAAATCTTCCTGAAACTGATCTCCCAACCTAAACTATCCTCTTTATGGTGCTTCCTCATGTACATCGGAGAAATATAATATAAGCATTCAAAATCATTCATTTTGCAATAGAAATTACTCCAAGTCTCTCGCGAAGATACTCAAAGGATTCCTGTAGAAGCAGTTTTGTAAAGATGTTTGCCACTTGTTTTTTTGTGCCCACATAATCAACTTTGATGTTATTCTCTGAAACTTGTTCCCATATAAAGTGATACTTGATTGGAATGTACTTCATCTTGGAGTGCATCATCGGGTTCTTTGAGATACTGTTGGCACTTGTATTATCAAAATAGATTGGAATGGGCTCACCATACTCAACCTGTATATTTTTCAGAGTTTGTTTCATCCATAGAACATGCGTACAACATGATGTTGCTACAATATACTCTGCTTCAGTTGTAGATAAAGATATTGATAATTGTTTCTTTCTTAGCGAAGATACTGATGATGATGATGATGATTAACATCCACTAAGACCTAATTGGTCTATCAGACCTTAAGAGGGTAAGTGATTACTTGTGATTCCTTAGAATTTTGTTTCTGTGCTCGAAAAACATTAAGAGAAGCTTTCCAAGATCACCATAAACACTCACCCAAGTAGAACATTGCTCCACTGTTACTTCATCATCCATCAATGCAACCTGCCCAATCCACATCTATGTAGGAAATAAGTGATAGATCATTTCCTTTTAGATACCATAATCCAAACTCTTTTGTTCCTTTGAGATATTTGAAAATCCTTTTCACTTCTAAGACATGTGATTCCTTTCGTGCTACTTGAAATCATGCCACATTTCCAATTGCCTGCATTACATCTGGTCTAGATGTTGTCACATATAGTAAGCTACCAATCATTGAAATGTATTGCCTCTGGTCTGTAGACTTTGAATCATCATCTTTGATCAACTTGGAATTGGTTTGCATAGGAGTGGTAACTGGTTTGCAATATTCGATTCCGAATTTCTTTATCATTTTTCTGATATACCTAGTTTGAGAAATAAAAATTCCTTGGTTTCTTTGACATATCTAAAGACCCAAAAAGAAGGATACTTCTCTAAGTAATGACATTTCAAATTCATTCTGCATATCCTTTGCAAATTATTGTCTTAACCTCTCATCATTACTTCCAAAAATAATATCATCAACATAAACTTCAATTAATAAAATACTATCTTAAGTTACCTTGATGCAGAGGTTGTTGTCTGCACTTCCTCTTATGAAACCTATCTGTTGTATATGTTTATCCTGTCTAGAGTACCATCCTCTAGGAGTCTGTTTTAGACCATAAAATGCCTTCTTCAATTTACAAACATAATTTTCATTCTCTGACAACTGAAATCCTTTTGGTTGTTCGATGTATACTTCTTCTACAAGTTCCCCTCTTTAGAAAAGTTGATTTCACATCCATATGATAAACTTTAATATTCTTGGATCATGCATAAGCTAAAAGAAATCAGATTGACTCCATTCTGGAAATTGGGGAAAATGTCTCTTTAAAGTCAATTCCTTCAACCTGTGCGTATCCTTTACATACCAATCTGGCTTTTTTCCTTGTAACCTGTCCATCTTCATCCAATTTATTTCTGAAAAACCACTTTGTGCCCATCACATTCTTGTTCTTTGGTCTTGGAACCAATTCCCAAGTGTCATTCTTCTCTATTTGATCCAATTCTTCATCCATTGACTTATTCCAGAATTCATCCTTGCCGACCTCTTCAAAACTCTTTGGTTCAATCATAGATAAGAGTGCTAGGTGTGTTTGTTATGGTGAACAGATTCCTCTTCTAGTCTCAACTCATGCATCCTTGTTTCTGATAATTTGATTTGAAGAATGATTCTTCTATACTTGTTTGTTAGGTGTCTTTGGAGGCGCTTTTTGAACTTTTTCTTCTACTTTTGTCTGATCCTCTTCATCTTCCCCTTATACTTCTTCTTCATAAAGTTGTTCCATTGATTCATTTTCTTCTTCCTTTAATTCTCGTCCACCTGTTTCATCAATTGTTACATTGATGCTTTCCACAACTTTGTTCAACCTCAGATTGTAACACTTGTATTCTTTCCTTGTACTTGAGTAACCAAAAAGTACTCCTTTGTCAACATGAGAGTCAAAATTTCCCATTCTTCCATCTTCTCTTTTGATGTAGCATTTTCTTCCAAATACTTTGAAGTGCTTCACATTTGTGGGTCTTCCTTTCCATAGCTCGTAGAGAGTTTTGTCATTGTTGTTTATGAGCATTACTCTATTTTGATTGTGAACTGTTGTATGCACTACATGTGTCCAAAAAATATCCGTCAATTTGGAATCCATTATCATTGTTCGAGTCATTTCTTGTACTGTCATGTTCTTTCTTTCAACAACTCCATTTTGTTGAGGTTTTTTAACAATGAAGAATTTCCTTTTTATTCCATGCTTGTTGCAGTAGTCCATAAATTCCTTTGAAGTGAATTCTCCTCCATTATCAGATATGAAACATTTGATTTTTGAATCCATTTCGCTTTAAACCATCTCCTTGTAGACCTTGAAGTTTTTAAAAGCTTCTGACTTATTCTTGAGAAAGAAAACTCCAGTCATTCTTGTATAATCATCAACTAATAACATAAAGTATTTCTCATATTTTAAACCCTTTGTTGTGTTGGTCCAACTATATCAATATGTACAATTTCCAGTGGTCTTGTCATTGAATATTCCTTTGATTTGAACCAGGTCTTTGTTTGTTTTCCTTGTTGACAATGCTTGCATAAAGTGTTGGTTGGTTTCGTGATCCAGGGCATTTATCTAACTGCTTCCTTTTTGCTAAATTTGACAAGGTTATCAAAGTGTATGTGACCCATTATTACATGCCATAGACAACTTTGGTATATACTGATTCACCAAGACCATTAAAAAGTGAATTTGTGGCTTTGGAATTATTTTGACTGAGTTTCATTGCTTTTTCACTTGTTGGCGGAACTACTGGTTCTTTGTATCCATCTACTACTGATTTCCAAATTTCAAATCCATGTTCCTGTATATATGTTTTCATCCTTCTGCTCCATAATGCATACTTAAGTCCATCAAATTGTGGTATTCTATTTTTATACATGTTGTTGTTCTCCATGATCTACCTTTCAGTGGT
The DNA here is from genome assembly GCA_009831015.1 of Picea engelmannii. Lineage (NCBI taxonomy): Eukaryota > Viridiplantae > Streptophyta > Pinopsida > Pinales > Pinaceae > Picea > Picea engelmannii. The sequence continues at coordinate 11,314 of ML799234.1, read as the reverse complement.
TAAAATGATTTTTGAAGGAACCTTCTCTGATACCAATTGTTGGATTACTGAGAGGGGGGGTGAAACAATAATATAGAAATCTAATCCTTTTTAACCATAAAATGAAATTTTTATATCAATGTAGCATTATCATCCAATAGTTGTAGAGTAAATAAACAATGAACAAATGAACAATCATACACATACACAGTACACCAATGTTTTTACATGGAAAACCAAAGCAGGAGAAAACCACATAATGATTTTTCATATATGTCTTTAAGAATTAAATTCATTGGAAGAACCATCCTTTATTTTCTAGCTGCAATTGGAAGGATGTGCCAACCCCCTAGTTTCCCATGATACAGCTTGAGGGAATCTCCAATCCCCAATTCTATGGCTACAACTAGAAGGAGGCTAAAACCCCCTATGTTCTTCGTCTATAATCGAAAGGTGGCTACAACCACCTATCCTTGCCCCATCCAACCGACCTGTCATAGAAGTAGAATGATGGAACCACTGTCACACTATCACTATGAGATATACTATTGTAAACCTGTACCAATCGACCTTCACCAAAGAACATGTAACAACCTGTATCAAACAACCTATAATCAACCAGTGCCATAAACAAGTGCATCAACCATGCACCAACATGTACCTCAACTTGTACCATCAACGAGTGCATCAACCATGCACCAAATATGTACCAATCATGCATCAAATAAACATAAACTATGAATCATCAATATGTATCAACATCATCAAATATACACCTCATGTATGTGCCAACTCATCAACTACTTGTCTCAGCCATGTACACAACATGTACCTCAACCAAAAGCCCTCATCAATTTCATCATCCAAATTTGCTTTGTAACTCTATAATATATATGGTGTATATGATCACATACCTACAAACCTTTCTTAACTTTAGCAACAAGAGACTAGCATTTTCATCAAACTTTACATTAGTCTCACATCACTAATTTTGGATTAGTCAACAATGCTAACTTGAAATAATCATAACTATGTACCTATAGTGAATAAAGATATGAAAATAGTACACAATGTTCTTCAGTTTATTTTATGCAGTTCCTCCAGGTTTCACTATTTGGAACCTCTCAGAAAAGGAGTTGTAGAAAAAATGTCATACCTTATTGAATTTTGGCTTATTCTAGAAGGAGAACTTGTAGAGCGTTCCTCACACAAAATAATTGTTGTATGGATCTAAAACTTGTACACAAAATACTACAGATTGTACTCTAACCAATACATTCAGTATTACTACATTTGGATCTATTATGAAGAAGTTATGACGTTATTACCCGAAACACCTGTTTTAGACTAGTTTTAGGACTAGCCACAAACCCTATTTTCCACGTAGTGTAACTCCAAAAATACGATGATGCACAAGATAATTTTTTTATCACAACTACTTGGATATGTTTCCTCAAAGAAATCTAGATTTTGTGGTCTGACGCATTCTAGAAAAATCGTTATTGCGAAAATGGTTAGATGACCTGTAAATAACATACCTTAGAAAGCTTCATCAAAATAATTTATCATCCCTTGAATTTCGGCCCTCTTTACTTCACCTTCCCTCTAAAATTCTCCTTAGATATCCTTTGGTTACCTCAGTCACTTTTAGATATTCAATATGTTAAAGTGTAATTAAATGAGAGACCCTTGCCTCTTATTTACACTTTTACGTAGCTTCATCAAGGGGCTACCTTTTAACCATTTTAAACCACTTTCCTTATTTCCGGGCTAACCCACTTCTAACCACTTGTCCACTTAGTAATTTCTCCATTAACTTTATTATTTAAACAATTTCTTTTGTATCCATTTTGAATTATAGTACACTCATCAATTCACTTTATTTTTTAAATAATTTCTTCTTTGCAACCACTTTGACTACTTGGACCTTTTTGGGATTCTAGATGACTCATGAGGGTTCTCCAACTTCACATGGCCATAACTCTCTAACCGTGAGGAGTTATGTGACGTTACACATACCACCGAAAATGGCATGACATGTAGTATCCATCTAGAATAGTATTACCTTCAAATATATTAAAAACCATACCATTATACATAAAAAAAATGTGGGTCCATTACGCAAACCTTTGTGCTACCACAATTCGCTACCATAATTTCTTCAAGGGTTGACATCAATGACAACCAACCCAATTGATCTAGGGGATCAAAATATGCTAAAATTTAAAAGTTGTCAGAATTACTTCCAAATGGACATGTGCGTAGGCCTCGTCCTCACGGTCCTAACACAACTTGAATGGGTTCAAACGATTGTCCTATGAGTGATATATCACATTTTGTCTGCTTGGACAAACAAGAAAACTTTTGCTGACTGTATAGTCCATACAGACCGTACAGTGGTGACGTGGTATGGTATAGTTCCGACACGTGGTAGGTGATATGGAATTCCCACTGTGCAAAGATGCTGATGTGGTACGGTCGTATGTTGAATTGGTAGGTTGATTGGGAAGGTGATTTGGCATGGTACGTGGACCAGTCAGGTGCTGAAACATGCCACTTGGGTGGAAAGTGGTATGGTGCCACGTGGTCCAGTCGTGGGTTTCCATTTGGCACCCCTCTGGTGTATTAAATGCTGGTGGTAGTCCATGGGGGTCAAACCCCCGACCTCTGGAATAAGTGGCATAGTTATAATGTAGGGCATGCTACCAGCCTGCCTACAAGTGAGTCTTAACCTTATGGCCACCCACTTATATTTAAACTTGCTGCAACGTTCATTTGGATGCTGGAAGGGTCGGGGCTAGGCCCCAACCCTTATTACTTACCATGCGACCTTTGTATAAAACCTTTGGCATGGGGAAATGGGTTAACCATTTTGCTAAGATCAGAAGGTGTGGGAACCCTTCCATATGGTCATGCCATAGAACCTTTAGCATGGGCCATTTAACCACCATCTGATGGGGGTTCGAACTTAGCGCTGGGACATGGCCATATGTCCCCCATGTGACCAACACCTCCGCCGAAAAAGGCGCTAGGCCCCTAATTGTTTGACAAGTCATCCCAATTCTCAGAACGATGCAGTGTGCAGGGTTTTTGGCCCAGTAATGTTGTGGGAGCTAGGTTATTCACACACAAGTGTGAATTGGAGAACCTGAGACAACAAGTTTGAAGGGGAAATTTTCCAGGAGGATATCTTTTTCATTTTTTGGCCAAATCAGGTGCAGAAAGAGCCCAGTTAGGGTTTTTTGGATGTTTTGGAGCCATTGGAGCCATCTATTTGGAATTTTGAGCATTTTAAGGCATTTTTTTAACACTTTTAGCAAATAATTAAAATGATCCATTAGAAGCTAGATGAGGAGATGTATCCCAAGAGAGGGGTGAACTCCTTTATCATTTACTCTGTTACGTGTTTACTTTGATAGTTGTTATTGAGGGTTATTATGTACATCTTAAGTGTGAAAACTCTCTAATTTATGTGTTTGCAAATTGATCTTATTTCCCAAGCACACATAATTTACACTTGCAATTTTTTTAAAAGATACAATTCTTCTCATTTTCAGATCAAGTTGGTATCAGAGCATAGGTTTTTGAAGGTTTGATTGTTTGCAAGTGTTTGTTTTTTGTTTCTTACAAGGTTGAATCTCACAAGAGGAGAAGTTCAACTTGTAGATCCAAGTTCTCAACTGTCAAGAAGGAGAACTACATAGTCACCTGAAGCTTCAAGGGGATATTCACCAAGTATGGCTCATGAGGAGAGTCATGAAACTCTTCATTCATAGGATGAACCTTTCAGAAAATATTTCTATGATATGACATAGATGGTGAAAGTTTTATTTGAAGAAAGAAATGCAATATTGCAAGGTGAAATCTCAAACCCTCCAAAGGGTAACGGAAATAGTGGTGATAAAACTCCAAAAGGAAATGGAGGGAATGGTGATTCTATACCCCCTTCACCTCCATCTTCCACCTCTTCTACCATTTCAAAAACACCTCCAAATTCGCCAAAAGAACATGGTAAAACTCCTCTACAAACTCCTTTTCTTAAGCTTGATATTAAGTTTGAATTGCCTATGTACAATGGAGAGGTAAATGATGAGAAATTGGATAACTGGATTCGTCAAATTGAAGTGTATTGTAGGATAGAAAGGAGAAAAGATGATGAAACTAATATTCAACTTTCTTCTTTAAGATTGGATAGTGCAACACTCGTTTGGTGGGAAGCCAAAACTCAAGAGGACATGAAGAAACATGGTAAAGTTTTATCCTCTTGGAATGATTTTATGGTTGCACTTAAAAGACAATTTTATACAATATCTTACATGCATAAAGCTATTATGCATTGGAAAAACTTTAGAAAAGATAAAGGGCAAAGTGTTCAAATCTACAGTCAAGAATTTAGAATAAGGGCTTTGATTTTGGGTATAGATTTGTCTTTTCAAGAAACTTTACTCAAATATATTGGAGGATTGTATAGCTACTTGAGGCACACAATACTTATGTTTAACCCTACAAGTCTAGATGAAGTTTGTGTATGTGCAACTCATTTGGAAGAAAGAGGGAGGAATGGACCTCAAGAGAGCAGAAGGAAACCTTTTGTTCATGGAGACAAACGAAAGAAGAAGTTAAAGGGAAATGGAAGAAAGAATGCTTTAGTCAAGAAAGAGGGAGATAAACTCACATGTAAACATTGTTCAAAAGATGTCCATGGTGAATACCATTGTTGGAATCTTCATCCTGAAAAGAGACCCAAAAAGTTCAACAATAATGGGAAACCAAAGACTATTGCAACCGAACAACATGATGTAGGTTCCTATTCAGGTGATGAAACAAAGATTACATCCATGGGTTTTCAAGGTAAGGACTCTATTGCAAGTATTAGTTCTTCAAATAGTAAAAGACTCAATGAAACTCAACAATAAAAAGAAAGAATAGAGTTTTTCCACATAAGGGTGATTTCAAAGCATACCAAGATAGATACTCTTTTTAATATTGGATCTCAAGCAAACCTCATATTTGAAGACATTGTTGAGAAAATAAAATTGGAAACTACTCCACATCCTAAACCATACCCTCTAGGATGGATATGTGACAATGCAAAATTGCATGCGACAAGAAGGTTTAAACTTAGATTTTCCATCACTGCAAATTTTATAGATGAGGTAGAGCTTGATGTTATTCCTTTATATATCTATGGTATTGTGTTGGGAATCCCATACTTATATGATAGGAGAGCCATATTCCATCGTGATGAGAACAAGTATAATTTGTTTAAAAATGGAGTTGAGTACATTTTTAGAGCACATACAAAGAATTTGAATTTGTCACTTGTAAATGCTGGACAAATGAAGAGATTAGTCAATGCTAGTAAGAATTTTTTCCTCTTGATGATCAAACCCAAAGAAAATGTTGAAAAATAATCTTTCCAAAGTTGTGATTAAAAGTTGAAATCTGATTCATATGAGGTTGTTAACCAATATTATGAGATGTTTCAGGAACCAAACGGATTTCCTCCAAAAAGGGCTATCCAACATGAGATACAATTGCAACACGATTTTCCTCTTCCAAACATTGGTATGTATAGGATGTCAGTCATGGAGAGTGTTGAAATTAACGAACAAATACAAGAGTTGCTTGACAAAGGGGTCAAGATGACAAGCACATCGCCATGTGGATCACCAATTGTTTTAGTGTTGAAGAGAGATGTTACATGGTGCATGTGTGTAGAATTCAGGGCCTTGAACAAGATTACGGTAAATAATTGTTATCCTCTTCCTAGAATTGATGATTTGCTTGATCAATTGAAAGATGCTAAGTATTTTAATAAATTGGATTTGAGAAGTGTATATCATCAGATTAGGATTGTTGAAGGAGACACTTGGAAGACATATTTCAAAACAAGGCAAGGTTTGTTTGAGTGGATGGTAATGTCATTTGGACTTTGCAATGCTCCTGCTACATTCATGAGAGTCATGAATGATGTTTTAAGAGCTTTTATTGATGATTGTGTGATTGTCTACTTGGATGACATTTTAATATTTAACAAATACAGTGAATATCATGTTATGCATGTAAAGCAAGTTATGGATGCCTTAAAGAAAGAAAAATTATTTTTGAAGATGTCTAAATGTGAGTTTGGAAAGACCTCACTTGTTTACTTGGGGAATATTATTGGAGAAGGAGAACTGAAAATTGATCCTTCCAAGGTCAAAGTTATTTTGGATTGGCCAAAGCCCAACAATGTGACATAGGTAAGAAGCATTTTGGGAGTATCCCAATATTGGAGAAAATTTATTGCTAACTTCTCTTCAATTGCAACTCCATTAGATGCAGTGACAAGCATCAAGCAAGTTTTACAATGGGGAGGAAATAAACAAAAATCATTTGATGCATTGAAGGAGAAGATTAGTTCAGCTCCAGTTCTTGCACTTCCAAATTTGAGACAACCATTTGAGATCCAAACAGATGCACACAATTATGCAATGGGAGCATTCTTGTTGCAACATGGTAAGCCCATTTGTTTTCATTCTAAAATTTTTAATGGTGTTGTGATTAACTATCCTACTTATGATAAGGAGTTGTATGCATTGGTGTAAAGTGTGAAAAAATGGAAACATTATTTGTTGGGAAAAGAAACTATCATTCACATAGATCATCAAACATTGTAATACTTACAATGACAAACGAAGTTGCAGAAAGCAAGGCACTTCAGATGGATGGATTTTCTACAACAATTCCACTTGGTTATAAGATATAAAAAAGACATTTATAACAAAGTTGTTGATATGCTTTCTAGGCCTATTATTAGTGATCCAGTTATTCTTAAGCATAATTCTATCATGCATGAGAGCTATGTTGAACATTATGCTTTTGATGTAGATTTTAAAGAGGTTTATGCAACTTTGTGTCATTCTAACCAAGTTGAGGAATTGGATTATCGTGTACATGATAAGCTTTTGTATCATCTTGGAAAGATATGTATTCCAAAAGGTGAAAGAGTCAACATCATAAGGGAAGCTCATTCATCTCTTATTTCTATCCACTTTGGTGTAGGCAAGACATTGGCTAATTTGCAAAGGTATTTCTATTCGCCTAAAATGAATGAAAGTGTTTCAAGATATGTAAGAGGATGTTCTTTCTGTGCTACAAGAAAGCCTAGAAATATAAAGTTGGGTTTGTATACTCCACTTCCGGATCCTTCTCATCCTTGGGAAAGCATTTCCATGGACTTTGTAGGAGTTCTACCCATGTCTAAAAAGAATCATGATTATCTTTATGTTGTGGTTGACCGTTTCAACAAAATGTGTATTTTGATGCCTTGTAAGAAGTAGATTACAACTGAGAAAATGACACATATGTTATTTCAACATGTTTGGGTACATTTTTGGTTTCCTAAATCCATTATTTCTGATCGAGATTCTCGATTTATTGGGAACTTTTTGTCAAGTTTATGGGCACTCATGGACACCAAGCTGAAAAAGAGAACAAGTTTTCATCCACAAACCGATGGTCAAATCGAAGTGGTTAATAGAACAATAGTGCATCTTCTTCGTGGTTATTGCAACAAGGATCCTAAGCTTTGGGATGAGCACCTACACTACATTCAACATGCTTATAACTGGGCTAATCACTCTTTAACTCAAACATATCCATTTGAAGCATGTTTTGGTTATTTGCCCAAATCTCCTTTAGATTTTATCTTTGGGAAATACATTTCTATTGATGGTCAATATGACATTGATAGGGAAAAGAAGTTCATTCAAAAATTTCAGTTGGTGCATCAAATGGTACAAGAACAGTTGGAAAAGAGCCAAGCCAAGTACAAGACAAGACATGACAAGCATCGTGTTGATCACAGTTTCCAAGTTGGAGATGAAGTTTAGCTTTACATTATCAAAGAGAGTCTTAAAGGAGAAGGTAAAAAACTGAAACCAAAGAGATATGGAAATTTCAAGATTCTTGGAAATATTGGTAACAATGTCTTCCGTTTGGATTTGCCACTTTATATACAAATGTATGTAGTTGTCAATGTTGAGAATATGAGATTGTATGAGCCTCCTTTGATTGATGATTAAGGAGAACATGTTCAAATTCCTTCTATAGATGATTTATCACTAGAATATATTTCAAAACGGCATGAAGACACAATACTTGACAGGAGGATGAGAACTTCAAAACAAGAGAATGTGGAATACCTTCAAGTTTCTCTTAAAGGCACAAATCCAAGAAAGGAAAAGTGGATTGAGGTTGGAAAGGTGAGGAAACTGTACTCTCATCTTCAGATAGACTGAAAGTAGTCTTTTGGAGATCCAAAAGATTCCCAATGGGGAGTGATCCAGGGGATCAAAATATGATCAAAAATCAAAGTGCTCGAAATTGCTTCAAAACGGACATGTGTGTAGGCCTCATTCTCATGATTCCAACACAACTTGAATCGGTTAAAACATACGTCGTATGAGTGAGAGATCGTGTTATGTCCGCTTTGAAAAATAGGCAAAATTTTGGCAACTGTACAGTTCGTACAATATTGGTGTGGTATGGTGCAATTATGACACATGGTAGGTGGCATGGACTACCTACTATGCAAAGATGATTACATGGAAAGGTCATATGTTGAGTTGGCAGACTCACTGGGCAGGTGATTTGGCATGATACATGGACCAGTCAGATGTTAACATGTGTCACTTGGGTGGAAAGCAATATGGTGCCACATGGCCCAGTCATGGGATTCCACGTGGCACCCCTCCGATATATTAAAAGTTGGTGGTAGTCCATGGGGGTCGAACCCCCGACCTCTGAGACAAGTGGCATAGTTCTAACATAGGTCGGGCTACCAGCCCGCCTATGAGTGAGTCTTAACCTTATAGTTTCCCACTTATATTTAAACTTGCTGCAACATTCATTTGGATGCCATAATGGCTAGGGCTAGGCCCCAACCCTTATTACTTAACATGCGACCTTTGCATATAACCTTTGGCATGGGGAAATGCGTTAACCATTGTGCTAAGCCTGAAAGGTGTGGGGACCCTGCCAGATGACCATGCCATAGAATCTTTGCATGGGCCATTCAATGACCATCCAAAGGGGGGTCCGAAATCGACACTGGGTCGTGGCCCTATGGCCCCCATGCGACCAACACCTCCACCGAAAAAGGTGTTAGGCCCCTAACTGTTCAACAAGTCACCCCAATTCCTGAAATAGTGCACTGTGTTGGGTTTTTGGCCCAGTAACACTACGAGAGCCAGGTTAGTCACACACAGGTACGAATTGGAGAACCACAAACAACAAGCTTGAAGGGGAAACTTTCCAGGAGGATATCTTCTTCATTTTTTGGCCAAATTAGGTGCAGAAAGAGACCAACTAGGGGTTTTTGGATGTTTTGATCCATTGAAATCATCTATTTGGAATTTTGAGCATTGCAAGGAACATTTTTTTAACACTTTCAACAATCAATTAAAATGATCCATTGGAAGCTAGACCAGGAGATGTAGCTCAAGAGATGGGTGAACTCCTTTATCATTTGTTGTGTTATGTGTTTACTTTGATGGTTGTTATTGTTGGTTATTATGTACATCTTAAGTGTGAAAAATCTCTAATTTATGTGTTTGCAAATTGATCCTATTTCCCAAGCACACATAATTTACACTTGCAAATTTATTAAAAGATACAATTCTTCTCATTTTCAGATCACCAATTAATCAATGCATGCTTTCGACCAATATTTTAAGACCGATACTTCTTCCCTTTTTTCCCCTTTATCTTTGCATGGGCAGCAATCCTTGAGCTCGACGCAATTCTAGTTACATATTAAGAGGGTTGATTTATATGAATTATGATTGGAGTAAAATTCAATTTAGCATTTTATATTCAGAGTCCTTTAATGCTATACACTCTCCTTAATACTATAATCATTAATGTTATTTAATGCTATATGCTCTTATTTAATGTTATACGCTCTCCTTAATACTATAATCATTAATGTTATTTACTACTTTATGCTCTTATTTAATGTTATACGCTCTCCTTAATGATACATTCATTAATGTTATTTAATGCTTTATGCTTTTATTTAATGCTTGTGTTCTCCTTAATGTTATATTCACTAATGCTATATTAATAGTCTTGCTATATTCATAGTCTTTTAATGTTTTAATCTCTTATTTAATGCTATATGCTCTCTTGGATTCTATATTCATTAATGATATATTTAGAGTCCTTTAATGTGATATGATCTTCTTTAAGGATATTGTGAAATGTTTTCTCGATGTTCCTTAAGACTAATGTGGATGGATAAATTATATAATCATTAGTTTACTTGTGCCATGATATGTATAGCTAGGAGTGGATAATTTTGTGTGTAGTTTACTCTTCCTCCATTAATCGAGTTGACATATGATCATTGAAAGGAGGATATCTCCTTGCGCATTGAGAAAATTAATGATACTTTTGTGCCTTAACTTATGTCGTTGTGTGTTTTCTTCGTAATATTCTCTTGCCCTTGAATTTTTACCATTGATCACTTTTTCATCTTGAGTAGTTTGTTAATTAATCTGGTGTCATGGAATTATGGAGATGTATGTATGATTTTGCAACCAATTTCCACTTGTGACCTTATTTATGTTGACCTGTGTGTAATGGCTCTTAATTTAATTTAAACAACCATTGAATTACAACACTACAATAAAATTTAAAAATTACTTAATCTAGCACATTCGCAATCTAATATTTCATAGTAATAAAATTTAATAACAAATTTTTATACAAAACAATGCATGAATTTTAAAGAAATACCTTAACTCTGATGCTACTAATCCTTCCTGTTGTCCGTAGACTGCTCCCTTCCCGCTTCTTTAGAACACCACACAAAACCGACCTCCTTGCCGACTAGTTAGCTCCTAGCCCTAGGATATCAACGGATATCCTAGCCCTTCGTGCCCAAAACCCCCAGCAAACCCACGGTGCATTGTGTCACTTCCACTCCAAAATTCCTCCCTCTGTCCAATACTCAGAGCTCTCCCAAAATCCTTCTCCACTCCTGTCGAATGAATCCCCTCCAAACTCCTTTCCCCCCCTTATTCCTCCTTCACCACCTTCCCTTCATTTACTCCCCCACCTAATATCTTATCCCATTATTAAATACCTTATCCCATTATTAAATGCCTTATCCCATTCATTAATATGTTTCCATTTTTTGGAATGTAACTTAAATTAGTAGTATATTTTATTATTCACCATTAATTTAATACTTTATTAATTAATGAATTAATTAATAATTAAATCAATCATTAACCCTCATGAACAACTATTTAATAATAATCAATTAGAAATGTTATTTTAAGAC
>ML799233.1:157366-186661 GCA_009831015.1 Picea engelmannii | reverse complement strand
AGGAATCCCTTGCGCGACAGAGGAATGATATGATGGACAATTTTTCTCAGATCCTTTGATGACTACCAATGGAGGTTGAGACATCTTCAACAAGTTGTCATTGTGGAGGTACAATTCCCTTCAATGTACAAGTTAATTTTGGTATTCCCTTATTTGAAGGCTAAATAGATGCAGATGCTCTAGAGAAATGGTTTAATCTGCTAGAAGGTTATTACTCTGTCCAAAAATTTTCTAATGTAGAAAAGATAATCTTAGTGCTCTTTTAAATCCATTCCCCATGTCAAAGCTTGGGGGGAGGTTATTGGGATAGGCACACCGCAAATAAATCTATGCCATTCGAGAGAGAACCCACCTGGGTAGCCTTTGTGGATGCTCATAAGGAGAATTTATACCATGTTGAAAGCTATGATGACTAGTATATGAGATCGATGACTTTGCATCAGGAGAGAGACTAGAAAAATCTAGAGTATACCAACATCTTCCATACCATGTGCACAAACATGGGTATTCAATATTATGAGAGACACTTGGTTTTGAAGTACAGTAGTGGCCTACACAGGTACATCCAAATAGATATGGATTTATTGGGCATCTCCTCACTGGGATCGTCTTGTCAATATAATGTCAAACTTAAGTAGAAATTTATGAAGTGAAATAAGAGAGAATTCAGGTCTACAAATCTACAAAAATGGAAGCATGGGAAAGGTGGCCCTAACTCACAGAACAAGGGGCAGAGACAGTATTACCAACTTCAAAACAACCAATCCAATTTGCATGCAAAGAAGGGTAACTAGAAGATGAATAAGGGAATTGGAAAGTAGTGTGAGTTCCACAAAATCCCCTGGCATAACATCGATAAATGTCACTCGAAATAATCATTGTTGGTTGAGCTCAAAGAAAACGAATAAGAAAATGGCTTCAACTCCGATTCAAATCAAAATAAAAAGAAATTGATCATTGATGCAAAACCCACTGTTAACATCGCGTCCACAACCCACTGCTAACATATTCCACTCACAGATGTGGGTAAAGGGGACCCCACTACATTTCATTGTTCACAGTAGGAGTCATACGAACCTAATATCATCCAAGGTCATCAAAATATTTAATTTTTGAATGATGTCACACCCCCAACCATAGACCATCAAATGGTTGATTCAAGGACAAGACATCTATTTCATCCAATAGTGACACATTTCCTATGACATCAATCCCTTCAACAATGAGGTATTATGTGATGTTGCCCCACTTGAAGTCTGTGATTTTATTTTATGAAAACCATATATGTGAAAACATCACACTATCTATGAGTCTCGTCCTCATAGTTTCATTGTTATTGTGGGAGTTCATCTCTATAGGATACCATAGGTAGTTATGACTACTATCATTTCATTGATCTCAGAAACATAGTGTCGCAAAGTAATCTCTCAGACCACAAATTTTTCCCTCTTCACAATCTGGTCAGAAGGTGAATAGAAGATCACTATGACCACCATAGCCTCGTCGCAAGACCTTTATATACAACAAAAGTAGGATGAAAATATTGTATAGGGTAACACATATATTGCTTCGGCTACAGGGGTGCATCTTCACTGCCAAGTCAATCATTCCATTGACTTGGTTCATGGTGCTCCCCTACCCTATGGTACAATTTATAGACACTCCATTCCATAAACTAAGAGTCTTCCATATGTTCACCATAGCTCTATTGGCCATGACCCCTTTCAAGTGTGCTTAGGATTTCAAAAATTATCCCCCGTTGATATATCTCTTCATGTTGCATATTCCCCGACAGAGTCCTCCCACACTTAGACCAAGGAAAATCATGTAGAATTTTTTTTCAAATAGATCCATCCCCTCTAACAATAGGTTCATGCCATCCTTCAATAAGCTAATGCAAAGTACAAACAAGACAATTGCTTTAGCAAGGAAAATGGCTCACCAAGGTTCAGATTCAGAAAAAGTTTCCCCATCTCTTGAGGGAACTTGACACAATGGGGACCATTGATTCCTAATGGTGGAGGATTGATCCAGGTGGATTTTGGTGGCCATCCATCATTTCCACTTAATCAATGTTTTCAATATTTTGGTTTTGATAAACCATGATATTCACCCTTTTGATGGGGAATGTAATGTAATTCCATCTCCATTTGTTAATTACATCCATCATGTAATGATTTCCTAGTGGTATTACGTACATGCCTACAACGTTAATGCAATGGATCCCATTAGAACTCTACAATTAAGTGCACTTGGGCTAGATTAGTACTAGGACGGGTGACCTCCTAGGAATTCCTAGTGTTTTACATGCCTATGGAATTTTGTAAACTTATACCAATTTATTCCACATGCATCATGAGAATTATTCTCCTTTCACTCTCTCATATATAATCAAGTTGAAGGAGTTCCTTTGAGAAGGCAATGGAGTGTGATGTAATTCTTATTGTGAATGAGCATAGTTGACATCTCTTTCTCTTCATATATAATATACCACCATTCTAGCCAGTTTGTGTTCTTTAGTATTTTGTTATTGTATCCATTCATATAAGTTGCATTTCATTGTATTTCTATGTTCTCTATTATATTTTGGTTTATATCTCATTTCATTATTAATATAATATAGATCAACATGTTTATAATACACACTAGTGATTTAAATATAATATACGCATCGATGATTTTAATATAATATATGCATCGATGTGTTTAATATAATATATGCACTGGTGCTTTAATAGTGTCGACATATCATCTTGAATATTCAAAATTTCACTACCCTTTGTTGCATAGAGTAATACACACACCGGGACACATGAATTATACAAGCACTGGGGCATACATAACATGTAAAAGAACTAGTGCATTAACTAAATTATAAAGTACAGTGCAGCATACACAAATAATATGGAACCCATGCATAAAAATTATAAGAGCATTGATACTGCATACAACAAAAATGTGAATCTAGTGTGCACTATATATAAATGCATTGATGCCTTTTAATTTATCTATAGGCAGTGGTGATTTTGTATTAAGGGTGCACTGGTGTGTTTGTTACCAATAAAATCACCGACAAAAAGACCTCTCCTACAACTTATGTACGCCTAAAAAAATTTAGTTATATGGAACATTGGCTAAAACCTCCACTTGGAATAGCAAAGGTTTTTTTGAAAAATTTTCCAAATCTTGTAACACTAAAAACCTCTGCTAAAACATGTTCTCCTTGTAGTGACTATTCTACAAGAATGTTTGGGGGACCCTTACCCAATCTCACCATCAACGAGAATTATATTCTTGACAAAGGATCAACTATCTCTTCCCTTGGCCCCTCTTTGAAAATAATATTATTCTAGATGAATTGTTGGATGACATTTCCTCGAGATCACCTTCAATGAGAATTCCATGTTAGAGGAAGGATTGAACATCCATTCCAAAAGACCCCCTTTTAAGAGAATAATATTCTATAGGAAGGGTTTGTTACTCCTTACCTGGATCACACACACAAGAAAATCCATGTTGGGGTAAGGGTGGGCCAACCCTTGTGCTAGCTCACCCTTGACAAGAATTCTATGTTGGAGGAACGGTTAGTTGAACCTTCCATAGACTACCCCTCTATGAGAATTCTATGTTGGAGGAAAGGTTGACCAACCTTATCCTTAAACTCCCCCTTGATAGGAACAATATTCTTAAGGAAGGGTTAGCCAACACTTCCATTATATACTCTCCAATGAGAATGATATAATTGAGGAAGGGTTGATCAAACCTTCTTCGTGCTCCCCCTCCATGAGAATTATATCTTGGAGGCACGGTCAACCCTTCTTTTGGATCCCCCTTTCACAAAAACAATGTTAGAGGAAGAATAATCGACCCTTTCTTGAGATCTCCCTCAACGAGAATTCTATCATGGAGAAAGGATCTATCAATCCTTGCATGGAATCCCTTCGACTAGAATACTATTATGTAGGAAATTTTAGAGGAATCTTACTCGCTTTCACCCTCAACAAGAATTGTATGCACAACGAGGGATCATTTATCCTTTCCCCATGCCCCCATGTGACGAAAACAATACTCTATAGGAATGGTTAGTCAACCTTTTTCTAGGATCACTTTGAACAAAAATTATATGTTAGAGGAAGGATCGATCAACCCTTCCATGGGACCTCGTTCAACAAGAATATGTTTATGGAAGGAGGGTTGGCCAACCCTTCCATGTTCTCCCCTTTAATGAAAATTATGTCATAGAGGAATGGTTTCCAAAACCTTTCACTGGCTCATCATGAATAGGAGTACTATGCTAGATTAAAGGTCAATCAACCCTTCCATGGACTACCCCTCTATGAGAATACTTTGCTTAAAGAATTGTCAAACCTAGGCCTCCCTTCAATGAGACTAATAATGTGGAGGAAGAGATGGTTGACCCTTCCCTAGGATCCCCCTTGGTGGAAATACTATGTTTGAGGAAGGGTCAATCAATCATTCCCTAGTCCCCTCTTCATAAAGAATACTATTTTGGAGGAAGGGTCAACCACTTCTTACCCGGGCTCACCCTCAACAAGAGTTCTATGTTGGGGGAAGTGTTAAAGGGGAAATGATCTATATTGGATCATTATATTATATTAATTTTCATTTATCTCGATGCTTTCAGAGAGGAAAAAAATGGGGAATCAATTTGCAAGGCCATTTTAACGATAGGTCCCAATTTGAAAAATTGGGGTTTTAAACCTTCTAGAGCCATTTTGAGGCATCAAGAAGAATTGTTTTGGTTAAACAATTTTCTAGAATCAGTTGGACCTCGTGATGCTATTATACACACTAATTCCTTCCCAACGATGTAAAAATCATGTCAATCAAAGCTTCTATGAAAAAGTTATGCCTCTCATAAGTTGACCTACCATGTTGACTACCATGGTACGAGAAGATGCCATGTTAGTCCTCATTACTCATGCATATAGGGATATCCACGTATGTATTTTCAAAAATATTCTATAAGGTCCAAAACCTTATCACAATTGAGGGTTTAGGAAGTCAAAACCCTACGCGTAGATGGTTATTGGGCTATGTTAAATATTGGGCCACTAGGAGGAGAGGGGGTTCCACTCTTTTGCATTGTATCTTGTTCCATAGTTGAGCATAATAGTCGTGAATGGTATTTTTTGAGCAGAACAGAGGAGGAGAGATTTTGTAGCATTCATACAAGCCACAAAGTCAAAGGAAACTCTAGAGAGAGTGTCTCTTTATTTGTACTTGCATTTGAAGAAAATAGAGTGGAGCGACCTCACCTTCTAGTTGTATTTTATCCTGTATTAGATTTCCCATGTTATATATTGTGTTTATTTGTAGATGGTGTGTGTGTATTTATTTGTATTCTCTATTTTTAACATTTGAATTGTTTCATACATTTTAAGTAGAAAACCAGTAATCAAAGATCCTAGATCTAAAGGAAGTTAACCTTCAAAGTAAAGATTTTAGTATTTTATTAGATATGTTGTGATGAACTATCCAGTAGAATATCCATAGTATTTTATAGTTTGTATTGGTATCAGAGAGGGTTTTCTTGGGGAATTTGTGAAAAATTGCAGAGATCTAGGAATTGGTTTAAGAATAAAATGGAAAAACCCTAGCCATGTCCAACAATTTTGTTCATAACAATGCTTGAGATCCAACAGATGAGATATTTTTGAAGCTAGAAGAGAAAGTCGCTCACATATCTTGCAATATGTCCCTCCTCGTGGTGACTCTATCAAGCAAGCTCGAAACTTTTAGAGAAGTTGGAGGCTTGAACTCAAAGATTGGATTAGACGGGAAATTGGGAGATAATGAAGACCCCGAAAATGAGTCATGAAAAGAACCCAAGAAGGTGTAGTTGAATTCCAATGGCATAAACCCTTAACAATCCCTATTCAATATGGAAGAGAAAATGGAAATAAATCCATACCAAGGTGAGATAAACACATTAAAATTGAATCATTTGTTGCAGCAACTAGAAGTTTATTTCATCGTTCACCATATAGATGAAGAACAAAAGATATCATTTGCTAGGTTGAAGTTAGAAGGCCATGTTTTAACCTAGTGGCAAATCCATACGGAAACACTTAGGTTGGAGGGTGATACACCAATAACTAGGTGGGAGGAATTCAAAAACCTCATCAATTCCCAATTCTACCCTATCCATTATGTAGAGGACTAATGGATCCAATGGCATTGTTGGGTGCTAGTTTTGATCTTTTCATCAGGCCCATTCACCTCCATGTTTACCTTAAAAACCTCTACTTTTGCCTATTTTCATCTACTTAATGGAATAATATGCACAAGCAAGGAAATAGGTTTTATTTTGGAAGAAAAATCTTAGTTTTTCTTGTAAATGATAATTAAAGCTATTTTTTCAAACAAATGCCTATAAATCAACTATTACAAGAATTAACCTTGTTTTACCAATTATTATAGGTTTTACCAGTTATTACAGGAATTGGTTATTAGCATACTTTCGCTCGCTCAGAAGGGAAAATTACACCTGGAGGTACTTCATGAACGCCAAGAGATGGTGATTTACCTATTCCACCATCAACATAGCACTTGCAACCTGCTGGCCAACATATGGTCAAAATCGACAAAGCAGTTACAAGAAATGCATAGAGTAAGTTGTATGTCCACCAGCCTGCTTATAAAATCAGGTTTAGCTAGCTAGGAGCTCGAGGATGTAGATCATAGGATCAAAAAGATATCATTTCATGTGATAGATTGGATATCCAGTCTACAAATTATGCAATTAGTTAAGAAACATGGTGTTATCTTCAGTTTTCAAGTAGTGATATTCATAGGTGATTTATAGAACGATGAGGATGAATCATGGAATTATGTGACATGGGTTTTGTGCGGAATAGGATCATTTAGGTGAAACAAAAGTTAGAATCCCCAAAACGTGCATGGCTAGGGTTGCACAAGTGTTTATTCAAAACAAAATTTCCAAGATTTTCCTGTTGCAGTCAATTTTCAATTTTCTTAATTTGTAAAACCTAGCTTGGATCTTATTGGTTAGTTCTGGGATTGGGAAATTGGTTCTAATCCTCCCCATTGGATCTTTTGTATAAAGATATCCTCAAAGAATAGTATAGCGATCAATATTGGTGAGAATATTGTGATTATGAACCAAAACTTCTTGTAACTGTTGAATTGTACTGAAGCATCAATACAATGGAGCTTTGTCTTTAATTGATGAGTTAGATCTTTCACATAGTTTGAGTTTTTATTAAAAAACATATTCCAGGAGGGCCCCCATCTATGTTATATTTGTTTTAGAAATTGTTTTCAATACTTGCATTGATTTTCTGTAGATTAAGAATCCTTTCTAGTTAATTTGCAGGCAATGTTACTTTGACGATGTGATCTATGATTGTTCCAGATATATATGTTAATACAACAACATAATTGATTGATATTTCATCTTTCGTTCCATACAAAAAATATTCACAGTAATATACTGATAGTTGACTATGTTTTCAATTCCTTTCTTCCTTTCTTATCAACACATTTACTTATTTTGCACTCATAGAGTAATTTGTCTTTCATTCAACCTTTTATCTCACACCTTGAGATAACCTTGTTTTGTCTTGAAGCTTGGTTAACTAAACATAGTGTGTTTGCAAGTAGGAACACTTTAAGAGTGAATGATTTACTTGTAATATGATTCCCTGCCATTGACAGTTAAGTTTGAGTGATCATGGCCAAAAGGACTATTTATGTTTGTGAGTTTGGCAATTTATTGCTTTGATTGTAGTATGACTTCTTAGGAAATTTCAAGACTAGATTATGCACATATTGTGCATGTGTCTCATGATTTTACCTACCCTGATTGATAATAAATGTTGAGGAATCTAGACCACTATATCAACCCAACATTTTGGCATCGTTTTCACAGAGGAAATAAAGGAATTACTTTTGAAATTGCAAGTTTTCTGTTATTTTTATTTGCAAATTTTATATTTTTCTTTTTGCAAGTTTTATGGTTTTCTTAGGTCCTTGGAATTGTTCTTGCACTTTTTGTCTATTGCGCCAATGTTTATGACTTGGGGGAGTGATGCCTATAATATGAAAGGTTAAAACCCGTGCACTCACTTTAGTGAGCATTCACAAGTTCTCGCCATGTTGGCACTGTAAGTGTGTTTCCTTTTATGTGAGTTCCTTTATTCATGGAAAGAAAAGATAACCCTTGTCAACAAACATCATGGTGATAGTGGGGTCTTAGTAGCATCAGGGCATTCAAGTACATGATCAAATTTTTATTTAATTTTGTTTGGTGTGGTGTGTTTGATTCTAATTTCATTTATTCTTTTAAAGATGAAGAAGTGTTTGTTTTCTTAAAAAAAAAAACCATTACACTAATCCATTCATGAACATATCTCTTGAATAGCCAGAAGAACTTAAATTTATTCAAGAATTTGTTGAGAAAGGGTGGATATGTTGTTACAAGTATTTTCTCAACTCCTTTCCCAAAGTTCAAAATTGTCACTAAGGATGAGTTTGTATCTCTGGAAGTAGAGGAGGATCCATGAACAATTTCCACAAGAGGACTTAGAAGTTTATTCTAGTTTTTTTTGTCAGCATGAGGAAGAGATCAAAGAGTCATGGACAATATCCAATGAAGAACATACACTGGAACCAGAAATTAAAGAATTCCTTGCATCTTTGTCACTAGATGCAGATCCCTTGTGTACACAGGAATATGATCATCAATTTTTTGAAGAACTTCATGGCATGACAACTACAAGAAACCAAGGAAACAAGAATCATATTGAAGTTTGGCTTCAATCAATCATCACTCTGCAACATCATTCCATATTTCAAAAATTCTTGGCACCATTTCTGCAAAAGGAGTTGTCCTCATATCCTATATTCATTAAGGTACACTTTTTAGACTTGCATGTGAGTTTAACAGAGATCTTGTTGCATGAATGGATTCATTGGAAATATTCCCAGACTTGAAAGAGGTTTTTATTTTTCAAGAAGAGTAGGATAGTTAGAAAAATAAATAAATATAAAAATAAATCTTAGTTGTGAAAACCAGGTTATTGGCGCAACTAAGCATGAAATCTACTTGAAAACCAAGTTATTGTCGAGTAGAATTCATCAATAAGTCAATAAATTCCAAATTCTAGGAATGTTAGAGTGTGTGCAGATTTCCTGTAATTTCTTCCAAATTATTAGTATTCCAATGTTCAAGGTGTATGTTCATAAGCATGTTGTAGGAATCAAATTTAAAGCTTAGTTTCTTTCAAAATATTTTTTCCCCTGCATAGTCCAAGATTCAGAAAATTGGTTTATGCTTCGAAGTCTAGATGTTTTCTCTTTTCCCCAGTCAAAGAAATGATTCATCAAAACTCATGGCTTACTGGTTTGGCATAATTTAGAAATTCAGTCAATTACAGGAATTCATGTAACAAGTTGTCATCTTCAGAAATCCAGTAGTGGACTATTTTCAAGGATGAACTTTGCACATCATTTGAAAACCAATGGGACCAAATTAGGAAATTTTGAAACATGGGTTTTGTGTAGAATTCAAATATTTGAGTATATCACAGGAACAATTTTCAAAAAAATCATAATAAGGGATGTATGGGTATGTTTTCAAAGAAGGTTTTATGATAATTTCCAGAATTATTTCTTATAATCTGTCAATTACAAGAAATTACATGAATTGTGAATTTTTTTGCATTATCCTTCAATTGTAAACATTCAAAGAATTTCAATAAACTAATCATATATAGAAGTGATCAGAATTCTCATTATATCATTAGATCGGTTATATTTTATCATTATTCGTGTCCAACCTTATTCAATTGTTTGTGGCTACTAAAAAATGTTCTCCAAAGATAGAATTTCTAGCTTGTGAAAAAAAAAAGTTTCAAACAAAGCAGCATGTCAATATATTGTCCCAATAACAGATTGAAACTCAATCTTGTTTCAGGTAGCATTTCAACAATATTTATTAGTTGACATGTCCAATAAGTATTTTCATAAAATAAGAAATAAGATCCATCATATCAGTTTTTCATGTCATCCAGAATACACATCTTCATCATCCTTGATTATTTTTCAGCATGAAGAAATTTAGTTTTCTCTTGGTTCTAGTGAAGATCCTTTGGTCTCAACTTCAACAACCCTCACTCTTATATTCCAATTCAAGATTTCACGAAGTGCACTCATCCCTCAAGCATCGTTAGGGGGTATCCATACACATATTAGATTCCTTACTTCATTTGCATGAGGACATGCAAAGACCCTAATGTGGAGGAGAGCAATAACAGTTCCCAGACTTTCAAGAGAGGCAGAGAAACAACAATTTCTATTGGTTCAATGGTACATATTGTTTTTCTTTCTTATGAAAAATACAATCATTTCCTATAACAAAAGAAGAAATTATAGTAATCAAGGTTAGATCAAAATGAAAATTGGTTCAACAAATGTGTAGAATATTCAAAGTGGAACTAGGTTGCAGAGGTAGTATTTATTGGTAATAGTAAGTGGCATGCAATAGTTTTTTATTATTTACTTGTTAAACTAGAGTGAATTTTCAAATACAACTTATATATTTATTCCATTTTCGATATTCCATGATCTAAACCACGATTTCCTTATGACTACCCATCTTTTAGCCATAATCATGACACCACCCGTCGATCACCATAACCATATTCATGTGCCATCATATGGAATGGAATATTTACTACAGGAAGATTAAACATCACACTATTATGATGTGATATTCTGAATTTTTGAATTTCCAAATTAAACATTTATCACAAGTTTATGTTTTATTCCATAAATGCTTCACAAATCCCGCCTAATTGTAATCTCTACCTGATTCCACTCATGTTGTCTTTAACCCTCATATGTTGAAAAGACTCAAGCATGGCACTGTTGATCTAAAATATTTTTTAATGGTCTTAATTTCAAGTTCACGAGGATATGAATCCCCCTGCATTTTTATAGAGGTGGTACTCCTCTTTTGTTGAAATGTTGGAAGATTCTTTATATGGTTCTACAATGAATGTAAAGGGTGATGCTAAAGAGAAAATCCCGAGATATCTTCCAAGAAAACTTATATATACAAATGTAAAACCCTTATATACAGTTATACAAATATACATCAAACCATTTAAGGAAAAGATAAGATAAAGTGTGTCAATAGAGATTTGTTTCTACAAATTTTTGGAGTCTCCCTTCAACAAATATTCTTCCTTTCTTGTAAGATAAACTGAACTTGGAATCTTCTATGACTGTTGCAAGATGAAGAAATGGAAGGTCTTCAAATAAATTTAAATGATAACTCTATTATAAGTCAAAAATGATTTTTATAGGCCAAACATTTGAAATCACATGTTGATCTAGGTGAATATTGGTGACCACCCACCTATTCCAACTGGCTCCTCTTATCCATTTTTGTTCAACACGTTCTTTTGTACTTCTTTGTGATGGTGGGTTATACACTTTTGGGGTTTTCTAAAGCCCCACACATCCTCTAGGTGGATACTGATAACCTCTCGCCTAATCCAACTAGATTATTTTGTATGTTTTCATGTCAGCACATCTTGTTGTACTTATAGGACCATTTTGGGGCCCTAAATGTTGTTTGTTTGGTTCGCCATAGTCAAACTATAGGCAGAGTCAGATTTTGATGACAGATTATGTAGTTCTCTGAAATACCTTTCCAACAGGCTATCACATGCCTAAAATGGAGGTCGTATGAAAAAGTTACGACCCTGAGAAGTTGAGGTACCAACTTACCCATAGGGGCCCACATGACTTTTGGCATTTCACCTTCTAGGGTTAGGTTTTTGGATGTCTAGGGTTTTGGAATTCATGAGAAATATCAAAAATGCCTCGAGAGCCTCATTGTAATCCATTCTCCTCAGACAGATGCGTGTATCAGCAACATCTCTTCTCAGAGATAGCTACCACCATTTGAGCAATTTTTTCAGTTCTACATTTTTACAATTTCATCTGATTTCATTATTCAATAGAAGATAGTGTTCGCTAGATATCTGTGTTATTCTTCATATCTATGTGTTTATTGCAATCAATCTATTAATCAGTTCGTTCCACTCCTAAATCTGGATCAGTAGTATCAAAGTTTTCTCCTCTTCATTTATTTGTCTTTGTACATGTCGACAACAAGATCTGGGTATAAGAAGTTGGGACTCAAACCAATCGATCCATTACAAGATCGATCGTGCCGAGCCTGAAAAAACCACATGGGAGACGAAAAGAAAGATGATGGAGCAGGAGATCCTATTAAAATTTTGCTCGAGGAATCCCTCGACTGACAAAGGAACAAAATGATGGAAAAATTTGCGCAGATCCTTCGACGACTTCCCACGGGAGAAGAATCTTCATGAAGCGGCCATGAAACCCCCTTCAAGGTACAAGTAAATTTTGATATTCTATTTTTTGAAGGATTGATAGATGTGAATGTTGTAGATAAATGGTTGAATCTACTCGAAGGGTATTTTCCAGTCCACAAGTTTTTCGATAGGGAAAATATCACTTTTGAACTCCTCAAGGTCGTTCCCCATGTTAAATACTAGTGGGATACTTACTCTAAGCAAAGGGTGGTGGAGGAATTTGCAATGTGTTTTTGGTGGCCCCTACATGGGATTCCTTCTGGGATGCCATTAAAGAACAATACTACCCTGTTGGAATCTATGAGGACCAGTACACCAGATGGACCACCCTATGTCAAGAAAGGGATCAGACAGTACAAAATTTCACCAATATTTTCCATACCCTACGCACCAAATTGGGTATAAAAGACTATGAGTCTCATTTGGTGCTAAAATACCATGTTTGTTTGCATAGATACATTCAAACATAAATAGATTTTCTGGACATCACCTCATTGGTCACATCTTATAGATACGTTGTCAAGATCGAGCATAAATTAAAGCAAAAAAGGCGAGAGTTTGGATCTGCAAACCCCTCACAGCCGAAGTAGGGAAAAGACAGCCCCAACCCACACAGCAAGGGACCAAGTAGAGATGGTCTCCCTCAGGAAAACCAATCCAAGCCGGAACACAAGAAGAGAAATGAGAAGATGAAGGACACGGGAAAATGGTGTGAGTACCATAAAATCCCTTGGCACAACACCGAAGAATGTCACTCCAAGAAGTTCCTCATGGTCGGACTGCAATCTTCTGAGTCAGAGGCCTATTCTAATTCTAAATCAAATCCTGAAGGAAGGAAGTGGATTATCGATGTTGAACCCAGTGCCATTGTCACTACCACCAAACTCCAGCCAAGCGAACCAGAAGAAACAGAGGAAGGGGAACGCCTCTTTCACTCGTGGATGTGGGTAAAGGGGGCTCCGCTTCATTTGATTGTTGATAGCAGTAGTCATAAGAACCTGATTTTAGCAGAGGTCATCAATTGGTTGGACCTGCCAATGACACCGCACCCACAACCCTACACCATCAGTTGGCTTCACCAAGGAAGAGATCTTTGTGTCAACTAAAAGTTTCATCTATCCTATGGCATCAATCCTTTCAAAGATGAGGTACTATGTGATATTTCTCCCCTTGAAGTTTGTGGTGTTCTTTTAATAAAACCATATTTATGGAAGCGTCATGTTGTGTACGAGTCTAGACCCCACAGTGTTATTATTACTTTGGGTGGACAATTGTACAGGATACCAGAGGTAGCACCGCCTACTGCTATTTCTTTAGTCTCTGCTAAGAAATGAAGTAAGACCATCTCACACACTGGGAATTTTGTCTTCTTTGTGATCCATGCTCACAATAAGAAGAATGTCCACATCCATGGCCTCTATACAGAGCCTCTCTTTGCAACATAATCAAGTGGAAGGGATATTGGAAGAATACAGAGACATCTTCTCCTCACCTACAGGGGTATCGATACACTGCCAAGTCAAGCATCTAATTGATCTTACCCCCGACACACTTCTACCTAACAGACCATTCTATTGTCGCTCGCTGATGGAAAATGACAAAATCAGGTGATAGATCGAAGATTTAATTCAAAAGAGGCACATCAAACCCATCTCCTCCCCTTGTGGAAGCCTTATTGTACTAGTGTAGAAGAAGGATGTGATGTGGAGACTCTACATTGATTACAGATCCTTAAACAAAATCACAGTGAAGACCCAGTACCCCGTTCCCAGGATCGATTAACTTCTTGACCAACTCAAGGGAGAAAATTTCTTTAGCAAGATTGACCTAAAGTCTGGCTACCACCAGGTTCCCATCGAACAACTGATGTATGGAAGATAGGCTTCAAATATAAATAAGGTCTCTTCGAATGGCTAGTCATGTACTTTGGCTTAAAAAATGCACCAACCACTTTCATGAGGT
The DNA here is from genome assembly GCA_009831015.1 of Picea engelmannii. Taxonomy (NCBI): domain Eukaryota; kingdom Viridiplantae; phylum Streptophyta; class Pinopsida; order Pinales; family Pinaceae; genus Picea; species Picea engelmannii. The sequence goes on along the minus strand of ML799233.1, from coordinate 172,301 downwards.
TAATGGATGATGTATTGAGACCCTTCACCAACTCCTTTGTGGTGGTATATTTGGATGACATCTTCATCTTCATCGGGACGTGGGAGGAGCACATGCGGCATATTCAACATGTTTTGAGCACTCTGCGGCAGCACAAGTTATATGCCAACTTGGAAAAATACTCTTTTGGCATGAACGGGGTCCAATACTTGGGCTACATTGTTGATTAGCATGGGGTACATGATGATCCAACTAAGATCCTATTCATTCGTGAGTGGCCAACCCTGACCACATTGACCGAGCTTCAGAGATTATTGGGACTATTAAACTTCTACCAATAGTTCATGTTGGGATTCTCACATATTACATGGGTTCTCAGCCAGGTGACCAAGGGTTGTGGTAGGGATAAGTTTGTGTGGCGGGAGGAGAAACAACAAGCATTCAATGATCTAAAGCATCGCTTGTTCTTAGCTCTAGTACTCTCCTTTCACAATCTGTAGCAATATTTTGAGATTGATATTGATGCATTTGACTATGTTGTGGACATAGTTCTCACTCAGCATTGGCATCCGATGGCATACCATAGTGAGACACTCTCTGACACTGTCCAAAAATACCCCACCCATGAAAAGGAAATTTATTCCATTGTACAAGCATGTCGTCAATGGAGACATTACATTCTAGGAAAAGAGACGATCATACACACTGATCACAAGCCTCTGTAGTTCATACAGACACATGGGAAATTGCAGAACGATTGCCATCAGAAGTGGTCCACCTACCTGCAACAGTTCCATCTCAACATCAAGTATAAGACAGGTATCTCCAATTGTGTTGTTGACTACCTTAGTCGGCCTCCTGCATATGCACTCACCACTGTGCTCCAGTCCTATGGACATGAAACATCTGAGTGGATCCAACTTTATCAGCAAGATCTGGACTTCGCCACCACCTATCATCTCTTGGGTACAGGCGCAACTTTCACTGATTTCCACATTTAGGACGGAATCATATGCCACTTGGGCCATATCTATGTTCCTACAACCGAGCATGCAAAGATGATTTGGGAAGCCCACTACATTTGGGTGGCAGGACATTTTGGCGTGGAAAAAATTGTGGTCATTCTTCAAAAACATTTTTATTGGCCAAAACTTCGATAGGACGTCAGCAAGTATATCAGATCTTGCACTGCCTGTGCCATTTCCAAGCCAGCCATAAAGAAACAAGGATTATACACCCCTCTTCCTATTCCCTAGAATCCTTGGGACTCCATCTCAATGGATTACATGTCTGGCTTGTCGTCCACCAAGCAAGGAAATGACTACGTATTTGTGGTCATTGATCAGTTTTCGAACATGGCCATCCCCACAGCTTGCAAGAAGAATATCACAGCGACAGATACTGCCAATATATTATTCAAATGAGTGTGGGTCCACATTGGGATACCAAAGACCATCATCTCTGACCAGGACAACAGGTTCCTCAACACATTTTGGTCAAGTCTCTAGTCTTTTTTGGACACAAAGCTCACAAAATCCACTACTTTCCACCCCAAAACGGACGACCAAATAGAGGTCGTCAATTGGATGATTGTGCACATCATGTTCATGTATAATTCTAATCATCCATGTAAATGGGATGAGAGTCTCCCCTATGTTCAACACAGTTACAACAGGGCTCTCCATAGCTTCATTGGACATAGCCCATTTCAAGTGGGTTTTGGATTCCAACCCTTGGGATCCATTGATGTTGCACTTCCTCTTGCCACCGCACAGACATACTCTTCCCATGATCATTTTGAGATAAAAAAGCCACGAGATTCATTGAGTAGATTCATCACATCCGCCAACAGGTCCAGGATATTTTGTAGAAATCCAATGCTAAGTACAAGCAGCACTATGATCAACACATGGTACCACACCAGTTTCAGGTTGGTGACAAAGTTTGGTTGCATGTGCAAAAGGATCGTCTCAAAGGTCCCCATCGGAAGCTCCACCCACTTTTCTATGGGCCTTACACTATCACCAAGGTTGTGGGTAGAAATTCTTTTGAGCTCAACACTCCACCCTTCCTTGGCTTGCCTCAAGTGTTCAATGTGGACCTCCTTCGACTATATTTTCCACCATTATTGGAGACCTCAGAGATCGAAGAAAATATGACACCAACAAATCTCAAACCTGACTGCATGGAACAACCTCCACAAATCAGATAGTGGACACACAGGTCAAGGGCTCTCGCCAACAGAGGATCCATCTTTATCAGGTTGTCAAGGAAGGGCAACTCCTACACCAAGGAAAGTGGCTCACCCTGGGCCAAATCCAGCATAATTTTACTCACCTTATGGGGGAACTCAACACAATGGAGACCCTTTCTTCCTAAGGGGGGAGGATTGATCGAGGTGGATATTGGTGGCCACCCACATATTTCAACTGGCTCCTCTTGTCTCTTTTTGTTCAGCACGTTCTTCTGTACTTCATTGTAATGGTAGGTTCTACATTTTTGGGGTTGTCTGAAGCCCCACACATCCTCTAGGTGGATATTGGTGGCCTCTCACCTAATCCAACTGGATTTATTTGTATGTTTTCATGTCAGTAAATCTTGATGTACTTCCAAGGTCGTTTTGGGGCCCTAAACGTTGTTTTTTTTTCTCACCACAGACAAATTGTAGACAAAGTCAGAGTTTGACAGTGGAATGTGTAGTTCTCTGAAAGAAGTTTCCAACAGGCTATCATGCACCTAAAATGAAGGTCGTATGCAAAATTAAAGACCCTCGGAATTTGAGGTACCAACTTACACCAACTTACCCATAGGGGCCCACATGACTTTTGGTGTTTCACCTTCTAGGGTTAGGTTTTTGGATGTCTAGGGTTTTGGCATTCATGAGTAATATCAAAAAGGCCTTTGGAGCCTCATTGTAATCCATTTTTCTTAGACATATGCACGTAGAAGCCACATCCCTTCTCAAAGATAGCTACAACCATTCGAGGAAGTGTTTCAGTTCTGCAATTTTATAGTTTCAGCTTATTTCATTATTCAATAGAAGATATTGTTAATTGGATATGTGTGTTATTATTCATATCTTTTTTCTTATTGTATTCATTTTTTTAATTAGTTCATTCTGCTCCTAAATAAGGATCAAATACTTTCAATTTAAGTCTGATAAATCACTAATGTAGTGCCCCAAGTGGTTCTTTGCAGGAGAAATTTATAAAAATATCCCAATATGACAAATTCAATAATTCCTAAAAAAATAAGAACTTAAACAACTTCATCAATGTCTCAATGACGATTACATGAACTGAAATGAATTGCATCTACTTTTTACAAGAAAGTATTGTGTTCCTTTAGACCTCAAATGTTACAAGATGACTAAAGAACTCTAGAGAAAGAAATGCTCAAATCCAAACCTTCATGTTTGGCTTACAATACATGAAAGATTTGCTGGAAAGAAACAGAAAAGAAGAATATGTAGAGAGACAATTTTTAGCAGGCTAGTCCATCAAATCTTGGAAAGATATATCTTTGCTTCTTGCAGACTCTTCACCATTGTAGAAACTTCTAACTACCAACCCCTTGATAGTGCCTTCTCTTTCCCTTTTAAAATCTGCTCTTGAAGTAGATAAGGTTTGTCTTTCTATAACTTTACATGGTTCCTTTTTTGAGTAAACCACTTTTAGTTTTTACTTTATTGAATTTTCATTAATGAACTTATGTCATTTAAATGTGTGCCTCAAAGTAGGTCCCACTAAATCCTTTAATAAAGTTTATTTACTAAACTTTATTTTCAAGTTTTCAAGTTCAATTCCTTTAACAATAGTGGACTGTGTTTTAATTTTTTTAGCATGATGTTTTATCTCTTATACATGGAAACCACTCTATAAGTAATATTCATCATCCCATATTTCAAACAAGTCTTCCTGAGCTTGGTTTGGAGTTCTGGTTCTCAAGTTATAGCCTTGTGAAATCAAGGTTCCAAACAAATTTATTAGTAAGCCATGAAAATAGAGTTGATTATTCTTTCAATTTATAGGTGAATTATGGCCAAATTCAACCCTTTATACCTATCCCATTGTCTTCCTCATTGAATTATCCTTCCAATGAGTTATAGTTTTCCCAAAACAGACACTCGTATCTTCAGTTATGAACTTATGAATATCGTTACTCAACAGTCGTCCATCAATTTTGTGAGTTAATCCTAGCCCTTCATCAAAATTCACCCTTTTAAAAAAATTCCAATCCCACATGCATTGTGGTCATGAGTTTTTAATTGTTTATAATGAAAATGTTACTATAGTCGTCGTGTGGAATGAAGGAAATTATGGAGACTTTGATGTAGCTATCGTGCCTTAGGAACGTTTCATGACTTAATAAAATTTTGATGGCCCAGTCACCTATGGGTAGGTCCATGTCACTACCATGTGTCATTAAGGGATGGGTCCACGTCATCACCACATGTCATTTTTGGATTGGTCCATATCACTGCCATATGTCCCAGCATCGTAGGTCCACGAGAGTGGGGAAAGAACTTAGGATAGGAAATAATATTAAAAAATTAAATGTAGGGTTTGTGGAGTTACAGGAATGCAGAGGTAAAGGAGGTAGGTGAGAGGGAAAAAATGGTAAATATGACTAAGTATGAGGTGAAAATGGGGAATGGATAGTGCATTATGGATTATGTGGTACTGCGGACTTGAGGACCTAGAGACTCCGCAGACCTAGAGACTCAAGAGAAATTTGATGGATGGTATGTGGCTCCACATCTGCATTTCAAGAAAATAACTGAGTGTGAAAAAGGTGAAAAGTGCATTGTTGTTGCAGACCTAAAGACATGGCAAGAAAGGTAAATGGGGTAGTAATTCATCCCGCATTCACATTTTGAGAAAATGACTAAGTATGAAAAAGGTGAAGAGTGAAAAGTGTATTGTGGAAAACACGGAAGTAAGAAGTGTAATTTGTAGGTAGTGGGAAAAATGTTGGGGAATTATATAATGGAATTATGTGAAATATGGTACGTGAAAATAAGAAAATAGAAATGAAATATGAAATCTGGAAAAGAAAAATTGGAAAAATGGAAAAAGGAAAATGTAAATGAATTAAGAGAATGAACTAGAAAATTGAAATGAATTATGAGAAAATGTAAATGAATTAAGAGAATGAACTAGAAAATTGAAATGAATTATGAGAAAATGGAAATGAATTATGGAAATGAACGGAGAAATTGTGAAAATATGGAAAATGGATATAGGAAAAGTAAAATGGAAAATGGAAAATGGAAAATGGAAATGGAAATATTTAATGGTAAATGTAAAATGAAAATGAATTATGAAAATAATAATGAAAATAAATAAGGGAACATGGAAATTGGAAAGAATTATGAAAATGAATGTGGAAATAAATTATGAAAATGACTAAGTGGATAATGAAAATGAAATAGGCTAAGTATGGAAATGGTTAAATGTGGAGGATAGTGAGGAGGGAGAGTAGACTGGAAAGAAGAAAAAATGGCTAAGTATGGGTGAGTGTAATATAAGGGTTGGAAAGTGAAAAATATAGTATGTGGGAGTGCGGACCCACGGACCTAAAGGCTTGTGAATAAGGAGAAAAGGTAAGGAGGCTTGCATTGAAAGAAGAAATACAACTAAGTATGGGAAGTGGGAGAATGTGAGAAGGAACGAGGAAAATGTTAAGTATGGGATGAAAAACTAAGAAAATGTACCAAGAAAATGTGTGGTTCCAATAAAGTATGTGGTTCCAAGAAAATGGGCATGGTTCCGAAAATGGGAATGGTTCCAAGAAAAATTAGTTGTGTTGCACATGGAAAAAATGGTCCTTGGGTCACTGACCGCCATAACAGGTTTGGACAGGAGAGGAATTCTTGTAACAAGTCATCATCTTCAACAATCTTGTAGTGGATTGTTTTCAAGGAAGAACTTTGCACATCATTTGCAAACCAATGGGACCGAATTAGGAAATTATGAGACATGGGTTTTGTGTAGAATACAAATATTTGAGTACTAGGCAAGAAAAAATTTCAAAAAAATAATAATAATGGATGTATGTGTATGTTTTCAAAGTAGGTTTTATGATAATTTATAGAATTATTTCTTATAATCTATCAATTACAGGAAATTAAAGGAATTGTGAAAGTTTTTGCATTCTCCTTCAATTGTAAAAATTCAAAGAATTTCAATAAATTGATCACAAATAGAAGTGATCAGAATTCTCAGTATAGCATAAGATACATTCCAGTTTATCATCATCCATGTCCAACCTTCTTCAATTGTTTGTGGCTACTGAAAAAATTTCTCCAAAGATAGAATTTCCAGCTTGTGAAAAAAAACAGTAGTTTCAAACAAGGAAGCATTCAATATATTGTCCCAATAACAAATTGCAAATCAGTATTGTTTGAGGAATAATTCCAACAGTATATATTATTTGATATGTCCAATAAGTATGTTCAGGAAATAAGCAACAAGATCCATTAGATCCGTTTTTCCAGTCAACTAGAATACACATCTTCATCATCCTTGATTTTTTTCAGCATGCAGAACTTTAGTTTTCTCTTAGTTCTAGTGAAGATCCTTTGGTATCAACTTCATCAATCCATACTCTTATATGCCATCTCAATATTTCACGAAGTGAACTCATCCCTCAAGAATCATTAAAGAGTATCCATACACATATCAGATTAGTTACCTCATTTGCATGAGAACATACAAAGATCTCAGTGTGGGGGAGAGATACAACAGTTCCCAACATTTCAAGCGAGGTAGAGAAACAACAATTTATTTTGGTTCCATAGTACATATCATTTTTCTTTCTTATGAAAAATACAATCATTTCTTGTAATCAAAAAAGAAATTCAATTAATCGAGGTTAGATAAAAATGAAAACTGGTTCAACAAATGTGCAGAATCTTCAAAGTGGAACCATGTTGCAAAGGTAGTATTTCTTGGTAATAGAAAGTGGCATGCAACATTTTTTTATTATTTACTTGTTAAACTAGAGTGAATTTTCAAGCAAAACTTATATATTTATGCCATTTTCCATATTCCATGAAGTAAACGATGATTTCCTTATGACTACCCATCTTTTGGCCATAATCATTACACCACCCATCGATCACCAGAACCATATCCATGTGCCATCATATGGAATGGCATATTTACTATAGAAAGATTAAACATCACCATATCATGATGTGATATTTTGAATGTTTGTATTTTCATATTAAAAATGTATCACAAGTTTCTATTTTATTCCATAAATACTTCACAAATTCCACCTAATCATAATATCTTCCTAATTCCCAGTAGTGTTTCCTTTAACCCTCATATGTTGAAAAGACTTGAACTTGGAACTCAATAGATTCCGTAGAAAGAAGGAAGAACACAATGGCACCTTTCGTGCTCTGGTATGAGCCTCAGGGAACAACATTTCTTGATGAGTTTCCCACTTGCAAAGTTTTATTTCATAAAGCAGGGTTACTTCAGTTGTTTGAAAATTTTCAAGGTCATAACATTGAGACATACTTAAGGAAGAACAACTAGGGTTGGAGATATCAAAATCATGGTTACAGAGGAATCATTGGCCACCATCACAGGTTTGAAGAGGAAAGGTGAAAGTCGGATTAAAATCCAAAGACTAAAAGGATAAGGGTGGAAAATGTTCTCGAAAGCATCGCAGTAGAATCCAAACTAGATTAAGGGTGTTCCAAGAACTTGGTTAGATGACCCTTGGAAATATGTGGTTTTATTCATCTAGAAGGACTTGACCTGTGAGGGGAGTCACAGTATAATCTTTATTTACCATATTCGTTTTTGGCAGCATTTGAAGGATAAAAGTAAGTAATTCAATATGCCTTCTTTTTTGTTGAAAAGACTCACGAAAATGTCCATGGCAGTTTAGAAAAATCCTCCCAACAATGATAAGTTTATGTATCACCATACTTTAGTTAAATTGATTATATTGCATAAACTGGAAAAATAAAACCAAACCTGGGAGGAGTTTTTTAAAGGAAATGAGTTATCTAGTGAAAAACATGCATAAGACAAAAATCATGTAAACCCTGAACTCGACATTATAGGAATCTGTGACAAAAATGAACAAGTGGGTGAAGGTGTACAGTTAACCAACAATGGTAGTATTCTGAAAAAAGACAAAGCAAAGTCCTATGCAATATGAGGGAAAGAATTTTCAGAGTCTTGTAAAATCAAAAGGGAAATATTTCTAGAGTCTTGTGAAATATGTAAACAAAACCAACACATAAAAGCAAATAGATAATAGAAGAGGAAAAAGTAGAGAAGGAAAGTTTACCTAAACAAGAGGCTATACAAAAATTAAGGAAATTGTAATTGAACCACAGATTGAGGAAGAAAATCAAGTTTTTAATGAGGAATCAGGACATAGTTTTGAAAGTTTGGATTAGCGGTTACCTTGGAATAAAATTGCATGAGGACATGCAATATACTCTATCTAGGGGAGATGTTGGGTGCCATTTTTGATCTTTTCATTGGGTCCATTCACTTCCATTTTTACCTTAAAAAACTCTACTTTTTTATATTTCCATCTACTTAATGTCATAATATGCACAAACAAGGTAATAAGTTTTCTTTTGGAAGAAAACTCTTAGTTTTTCTTGTAAATGATAATTAAATATATTTTTGCAAACAATTTCCTATAAATCACCTATTACAAGAATTAACCTTGTTTCACCAATTATTGCTAGAATTGGTTATTAGCATACTTTCGCTCGCTCAGAAAGGAAAATTCCACCTAGAGGTACTTCATCAACATCAAGAGATGGTGATTTACATATTCCACCATCTGCGTAACAGTTGGAACCCGCTGGTAAACATATGGTCAAAATCGACAAAGCAGTTACAAGAAATGTGCATAGTAAGTTGTATATTCGTCGACCTGCTCATAAAATCAGGTTTAACCAGATAGGATCTTGAGGATACAACTCACAGGATCAAAAATATATTATTTCATGCGCTAGAATGAAGATCCAGTCTATAATTTTTGCAATTAGTTAAGAAATAGGGTGTTACCTTCAGTTTTCGAGCTAGGATATTTAGAGGTGATTTCTAGAGCGATGAGGATGAATCAAGGAATTCCACAGCATGGGTTTTATTCGGAATAGAGTCATTTAGATGAATTATGGGGAAGAATCCCCAAAATGTGCATGATGTGGTTTGTACAAGCGTTTCTTCATAACATAATTTCTGAGATTTTTCTATTCCGACTGATTTTCAATTTTCTTAATTTGTAAAACCTAGCTTGGATATGATTGGTTTGTTCTAGGATTAGGGAATTGGTTCTTATCCTCCCCATTGAATCTTTTGTATATATATATCCTCAAAGAATAGTATAGGGATCAATTTTGGTGAGAATATTGTGATTATGAACCAGAAATTCTTGTAACTATTGAATTGTATTAAAGCATCAATAAAATGGATCTTTGTATTTAATTGATGAGTTAGATCTTTCACATAGTCTGTTTTTTTCTTAAAAAAACATATTCCAGGAGGCCCGCTGGTCTATGTTGTATTTTTGTAATTTTTTTTAGAAATTGTTTTCATTACTTGCAGTCATTTCCTATAGATTAAGAATCATTTCTAGTTAATTTGCAAGCAAGGTTACTTTGACTATGTCATCTTGATTTTTCCAGATATAGATGCTAAAGACATTAACATGATTAATTCATCTTTCATCTTTTGTTCCATACAAACAATATTTACACTAATATACTCAGAGTTGACTGTGTCTGTAATTCCTTTCTACCTTTCTTATCAAGACATTTCCTTATTTTGCACTGATATAGTAATTTTTCTTTCATTCAACCCTTCAACTCACACCTTGAGATATCCATGTTTGGTATTGAATCTTGGTTAACTAAATGGAATGTTTTTGAAAGTATGAACACTTTAATATTGAATGATTTACTTGTAATATGAGTCCCTAGCATTGACACTTAAGTCTAATTAATCATGGCAAAAAGAACCATTTTTGTTTATGCATTTGGTGATTTATTGCTTTGATTTTAGTAGGAATTCTTAGGCAATTTAAAGACTAGATTATGCACATATTGTGCCTATGTCTCATAATTTTACCTTCCCAAATTGATAATAAATGTTGAGGAATATAGATGATTATATCAACCAAATAGAAACTACTTCAGGCGGAAGCAAGGGTGGATTGTATAGGATAACACCATCGAGTTCAGAAAGATGGCCATCATGTTGGGTATCTCTCCAAAGAACCCAGATGTACTCCTCAAGTATTTGGGGGGTATACATATCCATATACGAAATAAAGTGATGCTTTTCAATCCAAGGATACTGGATGAGGCATGTGTACAAGCACAATATCTAGAAAACATAGGCCCTAAGAAAGGGCATCCAAGTGGTTCCAAGAAAAAAGAGCACTAGGAAGATTCCAAGGAGGGGAAGAAGAAGTGGAAAGGGAGAAAGGATAAGAATATGATAGCCATTGCACATCAGCTCAAGGATCCCAACAACCATTGTAATATTGATGGTCACATTGAGGAAAAGTGTTGGAAACTACATCTAGAATTGAACCCAAAGAACTACAAGAAGGAAGCAAAGAAAAAGAATCTTCTAGTCATAGATTCGAGCAATCAAGTTGAAAGAAAAATTGATATGGATGAGAATATTTTATGCACATAAGTGAAGAAGGAGGTGAATCTAAGTATCCTTCATCACTAGGAAGAGAAGGAGATGACCAAACTCTTCCACATCAAGATTCAGGTCAAGAAGACCAATATAGATGCTTTGTTTGACTCTGGTTCATAGGCTAATCTCATAGCAATGGATCTAGTCAACAAGCGTGGATTTGAGGTTCATGATTATCCTATACCCTACGATTTGGGTTGGGTAAACAAGGATGCAAATATCAAGGTAACGAAAAAGTGGAAGTGTTGTAAGTGTTGATTTTATTAATGAAGTGAAATTGGACGTAGTACCCCTTGACATATGTGGAGTAGTGTTTGGAATCCCCTACATGTACATGAGGGATGAAATATTCATGCTCAAAGCCAACTAGTATCGACTAATCAAGGATGTAAAGTCTGATATCATTAACACACATAAAAGAAAGTCAGATATCGCACTAGTAAGTTCCAAACAAGCCAAGAAATTGATTAGTTTCAGTAAGAAATGTGATTTACTTTTCTTAATAGAAAACTAGACTTAGGATGAGCCGATCAAAGTAAAGGAATTCCTGGAGGGGTGTACTAAAGAAAACAAAGATCAGTTGGATGAGTTGCTACAGGAATACAAATGAGTGTTTCGGGAGCCTAAAGGGCTACCACCCAAGAGGGAAGTGGAGCATGAAATATAATTATTTCCAAACTCCCCATTGTCGAATATTGGGTTGTATAGATAGTCCATTCTAGAATCAAATGAAGCGAAGAAGCAGTTGCAGAAGTTGTTGGAGAAGGGTGTGATTTGACCAATCACCTCACCTTATGGGTCACCTATCATAATTGTACCAAAAAAGGATGGGACTTGGTGAATGTGTATATACTACAGATCATTGAACAACATTACACTAAAAAATCAATACCCTCTGCCCAGGATCAATGATTTGTTACATCACTTGCAACATGAAAAATATTTCACCAAGTTGGATCTCAATCAAGATACCACTAGGTATGCATCCAGGAAGAAGACACTTGGAATACTATTTTCAATTCAAGGAAAGGTTTGTATGCATGGTGTCATTGATGTATTGATGTATTGTCATTGATGTCAATAGTCAATGTCATTGTTATGATGATAAATTGGTATGACGAAGTGTCATCGATATCAACAGTATTTTGTTATCATATAATGGTTGATGTCAAACATTTGGACGATATGCAGAGATTAAATCTCAGGAGATTTAGTGAATGAATATCAAAGCTCAGAAGGAAGAGAACATTATAGAAATGTCGCCAGGATCAATGGAAAGATTGAGAAGTTGATTGATGCACAGGAAAAGGTGAGAAGCCTCAGCAGTCGTCCGATCAAGAAATTGATGGTGTTGATCATCTCATGTAATGGACATTGGTCATATGAGTGACCATGGGCTTAAGGACCGTTGGAGGATTGGTCAACGATGAGATCAAGTTGTGATCGTCGGATATGCAAGCAAAACCAACGACATGGATGAATTACAGAGAGCGAAAGGAAAATTAAATGACTCGCTAGTTCCAATCCCACAATTGGTCTAGATCGTCAGATCTCATAAAATCAAATATTGATGACTATGGGATATCCAACAAACGATCAGATTAAGTCATGACCGTCGAATACACAATTTCCAAATCAACGGCATGGATAGATTGTGGAGAGTGAAAGGAGAATTAAACATTGTGTTATTTCTAATCACACAATTATTCAAGACCTTCAGATCTTATAGCTTCAAATATCGACGATTGTAGTTGAATCACCAACAAACACATAACTTCAAATTACGGAGCTCAGGTGATGAGTTAAATCACTCACAATTTGTGGTTCCGAAATCATCCTTTCTCGTTGATCTTCTTCGAGAGTCTTCACGGTCGTTGGATCACTTTTTAGTGGAAGGACAAGATAAGTAGAAATATATGAGTTTTTGATTATCCGAATATCCATCAGCCATCGGATCACTTTAAGTGGAAGGATAGGATAAGCGAAGCAAAAGGTTTGAGAATTTGAATACCCGAATACTCGTTGGTCTTTGGATCACTTTTGAGTGGAAGGACATGATAAGAAGAAAGATCTAAGATCTCGATTATCTGAATTCTCGTCATCCATCGGATTCAAATTAAGTGGAAGGATAGGATAAGAAGAAAGGTTGAGTTCTCGATTACCCAAATTTTCGTCAGTCGTCGAATCAAATAAAGTGGAAGGATAGTATAAGAAAATTTGGAAGGCTGTTGGATTTAAACCAAGGAAAAGCAGCATCGCATACAAATCGAATCGTTGATCTAATATCTTGATCAAACGAACATCATTCACTTCAGTTCTAAAGATGTGAGGAGGTTATGCTCTAGAAAAATATCACTTCAAGAATTTTCAGTTTCAGATTTGAAATTCCTGAAGCCCGAAGAGACAGAGAGCCGAAATAAATTCTCGACCGTCAAATCATCCGAAGTAATCCTCAACCGTCCTATTCAAGAAGACATGTGGCAGACCACACCAACGAGGACATGTGGGATATCTACGTCATCAGACCACATCAGCAAGAACATGTGACAGATCACATTGATAGACCACGTAAGAAAGGACACATGGAACAGTCAGAGAATGACAAGTGTCAAGTTGAAATCGACATTTCAGGTATGTGCAAATCAAGAATCAGAGTGACACGTGGAAGACACTCAGATCATGCCACATCATCAAGTGACTTAAGAAAGTTATGTCACTCCGGGAGTTTTACTTCGGGAGTTTCACCACCAGCAGATTCCCTAAGTCCCGAAGTGGACACGAGTCGTCCAATCTGAATATCATTTCGGGTGTATTCTCAATCGTTGATCATATTATAGTGGAAGGATAGTGTAAGTAGAATAGTCGAAGTCCCGGATTAAATGGTGGTCATCCATCTAAATTCGTGATTAATTCCCAACCGTCGGATTAAGCATGAAAGGATAAGTGTAAGGATCGAACATGACCATTGATCTAGTTATGTGAAATAAAAGTGAACCATCCAATCTGTTCGATGAAATCTTATTCGAAAATTTGAAAAGTTGAAATCCCGAAGTCCTGATTGTCGTCCATCTCATCAGGAGATTAAATTGTGACCGTTGATTCTGATAAACGCTCAAGTGCTTGTTTGGCCTAATGTTTGGTCACCACCATTGGTCATATGGAATAAGAGATTAAAAAGGTAGGATATAATATGTCACTAAATTGATAAGCCTATGTTTTTGTATCACTCAGTCACATGTAATGGTTTGAAGGAAGCACCTCTGCAGAACTCAATTTCTGCGATAATAGTAGAGATTAGGGATCAAGTTAAAAGGATGAAATTGATTCATGACTATGATCAATTTATGAAAAGCCTTCATGGTAAGAATAATAAACAGTGATAATGGTTAAGTTAAATTAAGAGGCGTGACGGTCCAAACGAAGGGACACATTGTTTCACACTCACGTCGTTTTAAAGAATATATACACGAGAAAGAGTGGTGAGAAGAAAATGTCAAAAAAATAAGGAGATTCCAAGATGAAACACTGTTCGTTCTAAGGTTCTGTCAATGTCTTATTGCAGATCAAGAACAGAAGAAGACATAGCAACAGTTATTCAATCCAGTACATGATATAGAAGACCATACAAGAAAAGGTTGCAACAGACAAGTAGAAAGTACAACAATGGTTGCATGATTCAAATTCAATGAAGAGCAGAAGATATTGATTTGCATTTTAAAATAAGGGTGGTTGGGTGGTGCAAGGGCGGGTTGGAGCCTGCAAGGGAGTTGGTGCTTCCTTGTCAGTTGTAGCTGACTAAGTAGGGGGTCGAAGCCTCCTACCAGTTGATGTTGGTGAAAAGAGGGCGTTGGTGCTTCCTTTCCAGTTGTAGCTAACTAAACAGGGGGCCAAATCCTCCTACCAGTTGGTGCTGGTGAACAGACGGAGTTCATGCTTCTTTATCAGATGTAGCTAACTAAACAAGAGGTCGTAGCCTCCTACCAGTTGGTGTTGGTGAACAAATGGTCTGGGTGCATCCTGATCAGTTGGTACTAATCGAAAAAAAAGAATATCTTCCTTCTATGTAACTTGTAAGAAAAGGAATTTTGCAATTAATAGAGAAGTGTTGGTGGTTTTCCCTGTTGGGTTCCACGATAAAATCCTATGTTCATAAGAGTTTGTTGTTCATCATATATTTCTTAATTGAATAATGAATGGGTGTGCTTAATATGGATGAAGTTAAAAAGAAAAAGTAGGCAATACTGATTCAACCCCCCCCC
>ML799233.1:99520-157348 GCA_009831015.1 Picea engelmannii | reverse complement strand
ATTGTTGGATATTCCATCAGCTACCACCCAAGAGGGAAGTGGAGCATGAAATACAGTTATTTCCAAACTCCCCATTGTCGAATATTGGGTTGTATAGATAGTCCATTCTAGAATCAAATGAAGTGAAGAAGCAGTTGCAAAAGTTGTTGGAGAAGGGTGCGATTCAACCGATCACCTCACCTTGTGGGTTACCTATCATAATTGTACCAAACAAGGATGGGACTTGGTGAATGTGTATATACTACAGAGCATTGAACAACATTACACTAAAAAATCAGTACTCTCTACCCAAGATCAATGATTTGTTACATCACTTGCAGCATGAAAAATATTTCACCAAGTTGGATCTCAATCAAGATACCACTAGGTATGCATCCAGGAAGAAGACACTTGGAATATTGCCTTCAATTCAAGGAAAGGTTTGTATGAATGGTTTTTCATGCCGTTTGGTTTATGTAATACACCATCTACATTTATGAGACTATTCAAGGATGTAGTATGCCCATATCTAGATTATTTTGTTCTAGTCTATTCAGATGACATATTGGTTTATAGTTCTACCTAGGAGGAGCACATCGCACATCTCATGCAAGTTTTAGAGACTCTGAAGAAGCACTAGTTGTTGGCTAAACTCAAGAAATGTGATTTTTCTTAGCAATTTTTAGTGTATTTGGGGTATGTGATCGGTGGAGGGGATCTCATGATAGATTCCACAAAGACAAATTCCATCACAAAATGGCCAATTCCTTCAAATGTCACTGAATTTAGGAGTTTTATTGGGGAAACACAGTACTTGTGGAAGTTTGGAGCTTCATTTTTAGTAGTACCTACACCACTCCACACCATAACAATGAGTGGTAAGAGTTTCCAGTGGGGGAGAAATAGCATAAGGATTTCAATGAGCTAAAAATAAAGATCAGTCAAGCACCAGTTCTTGCATTACCAAACTTGCAAAATCCTTTCGAAGTGGAGACATATGCAAGTGGGTATGCCATGGGAGTATTTTTAATGCAAGTAGGAAGACTTATATGCTATCATTATAAAATATTTCACGGGGAAGCTCTCAACTACCCTACCTATGTCAAGGAACTATGTGTCCTATTTCAAGTTATCAAGAAGTGGAAACACTATCTAATGGGAAAGGAGACCATCATCCACATAGATCACCAACCACTGCAGGCCTAGAGTAAGCTACAAGAAACCAAACATTACAAGTGGATGGGGTTTTTACAACAATTTCATCTAGTAATCAAGTATAAGAAGGAAAGCACAAACATGTTGGCAAACATGCTTCTAAGGCCACCCACATCAAATATTACAACCTTGTAAATTCTGATGCACATGGATCATTTTACCCATGATGCATACAAAGAGGCATACATAGAAGATGAGGACTTCAAGGAGTTGTTTAAGCAACTACATGGACAAATTGATATAGAAGAAGGTGACAGAAGGTTGACTATCATTTCCAGAATGGTTTACTCTACAGTCTCTATGTCCCTAAAGGTGAATGAATACAACTCATCAGAGAGGATCATACCTTGAAGGTTGTAGGACATTTTGGTGTTGGGAAGATAGTTTCCAACTTGCATAGGTATGTGTACTGGCCTAGAATGCAAGAAGATGTAGCACGATATATTAGAGGATGTATACTTTGTTGTACTAGCAAGCCCAGTAATAAGAAGCAAGGTCTATACTATCCTCTAATTGGATCCACTTGACCTTGGGAAATAATTTACATGGATTTTTTGGGAGGTTTACCAAAAACCAAGAAGGGACATGACTATATATTTGTGGTAGTTGATAGGTTTAGCAAGATGTGAATTTCCATGCTTTGTGAAAATACCATCAAATTATAATAAGCAACAGACATGTTCTTTGAATAGGTCTGGGTGCACTTTGGGATACCAAGGAGCATCATTTCAAATAGGGATACCAAATTTCTTAGTACATTTTGGAATACATTGTGGGAAAAGATGGACACTAAGTTGAACATGTCTACAACATTCCATCCATAGATAGATGGGAAAACAAAATTATTCAACATGAATTTGGTGTATCTTTTGAGGGGTTAGAATCAAAAGCATTTGAATACCTAGGATAAAAATTTGATCTACATACAACACTCTTATAATAGAGTAGTCCACACTTCTATTGGTAAGTCGCTTTTTTTAACTTTCTTTAGGTATTTGCCACCTTCACCCTTGGATGTTGTATATGGACAATAAGGCGTGAGGGACGACCTCATAGGAGATGCATTGTGAGTAGAAAAAAATGTTAATAAGATTTGGTAGATCCATTTTCAAGTATAGGACACATGTAAGAAGTCATGGGAAAAATACAAGGCCAGACATGATCAACACATAATCGATAAGTCATTCAAAGTGGGAGATAGAGTTTGGTTATTGTAGTGTCCCCAAGGCCGAGCCCCGTAGTAAACCATGTTCTGAAAGGAATTGTAATTATGATTTATAGGCTGGTGAGCCGAGTTCTTATAAGCTGGAGGCTTATGTGTTGTTAGGCCAGGGAGCCTAAGTGTTGAAGGCCAGGAGCCTATTGTTGTAAATGTAATCATGTAGAACAATTAATAAAATATAAACACTGTCAGGTGAAGGCTGACCATGATGAATGAGTGAAGGGGGACTAAGCATCCATAGAGTGGGCAAGGAATTAGGGGCTGGAAGGTGGGAAAAGGGGCTAAGTGTTGATCCTAGGGGGCTTAAGCCTGGGAATAATATTTTTACTATTATTCCAAAAGAACATGTACCATTTATGTTTTATCCTAAGTTCCTAACCATAAGAAAGGTAATGCATGCCGAGGAATGCATGTAGTTTCAAGGGTGACAAGTGTCCACCCTAATGCATGAAAATAAAATAGATGAGGTAAGTCGTGAAGGCTCTCTCTCCTCCATTCCACCTGACTACCTAAGCGTGTAGGGAGCGTTGAACAGTATGACCAACCCAACCTCTGCAAGAATACCTCGTGCGTTTCTGAGAGTCGAGAACCCGGTATTGTCTTTGTTAGTCTGTGCACATCCTTTGTCTGACTGATCGAACCTATGCATGGAGGCTTTGTTCCGAAGCCGAGACCCTGAACCATTCCGCCATTGTTGAACCAGTGGGAAAGCCTGTGTTGTTTTGAAGAGCCGGTCTCACCCTCCGTTCTGAGTTGTGGAGTCTGTGTCATCCCCTACAGGAATTACTCATCACGCATTCATGTGAACCATCACTGTGAGGCCTCGAACCATTGTTGAGCCTGTTTGAGAGGCCGTGTTTGTATTTCTTGTTGTCTATGGTGACCACGTAGAGATGGACTGTGCGTGGCTTGATGGCCAGCGTGAGTCGTGATTGAGCCTGTGTGTGATCTCTCTCTAGGTGAGGGAGGTGGATGTTGTTGGAAGAGGTTTCTTCCAGATTGTTATCACTCCAGGAAACTCTCCTAGGCTGTAAGTCGGAGATGCCTGGTAACTAACTCTTTTTGGGAAATGTTTTCTTAATATTTGAAATGGTTTATGGATCAAGATGAATATCTACGTACCGGACTGTGTACTCAAGACTGTATAGGAATATAAAATCTTGCAAGGCTTTCTAGTAATGCAGTCAGACAAAGTTTGATTGAATGTAGGAGGAAAAAGGCTATTGAACCAGACTATACTTCATACCAACAAGTACAATGGATTTAACAACCAAAGAAATAACTTATGATCATCAACTAAAACAATCAGCAAATGAGATGATAGTCACATGCAGACTGAATGAGCATCAACAAAGAACCTCACTCATAAGCTATCAGAGATAAGAAGAGAAGATATGACAAACACCAATGAAAGAAGCTTGTAATTTTCTGTATAATAAGAATAAGTCTGTGATTACAGTAACAACATAGTATCACTCAAAATCGAACCTTTGTTTGATATTAAAACAGGCATTTTATAGCCCTTACAAACAGTTGCACAGATCCTAAAAAAATGGATCTGTCCTTAAATGAAAACAATACTATTCTATTTAAACAACTTTAAAATTAAAGTCTTCAACAACTAAACTAAGAGGTTGCACTGTCTTCAGCCTCCAAAATTCGCCATTTGCTTCCTCCAGCTTTCAGCATCTGCAGTGTGGTGAAATAACATGACACCTGTATATGACTGTTCGACCTTCCAATATTAATGGGCGAGTTTTTAGGAAATGGTTTTGAATGTGTAACCAAAATCCCTCGAATCCCTGAGGTTGAACTCTTGCATGCAATTTAACAGTCTACTGATTCGTTGGCATATCTTCAAAACATGTTTGAAATAAACTGTTGCGTTTTCGGCCTCAAAATTTGCTTGCCTAGCTTTCAACAGCGCAACCGTTTGATCTTTTCACGGGTTAGCTGTTGAAAGCTGTCGCTTTCCACAGCTAACGGGTAACGAAATAGTCGCTTGGCGCTGTTGAAAGTCCCGATAGTGCACAAAAAGCGTTTTCACCTTTTAAATCGATTTTAAACCAAAATCAATGGCCATCTGATTTCTCACCTTGCATATTCACTGCAACTTGAGCAAGGACTTTGAGGTCCGGATGAGGTTTTTGCTTCAACTTTCGCTTCAACTTTTGCTTCAACCCCCTGATTTGCCTTTTGAGGCGCTTGGTAAGACACCGCAGGATGTTGCAGTCTTTGGCAAGTTTTGTCTTTCTCTTCTTCTCTCTGACACTCTCCTTAGCCAAACGTTCAAACGCAGCATTTGTCTTGGCAAAGTTATCTGATAATTTCTTATACCTGTCTTTAATCACCCGCTCCAAAACTTCTTGTTGGGCAATTACTTCCTTCAGATGTTTGATCCTTTGACACTTATTTGACTTAGGGTTTTTGGATGATTCTCCCTGCTCTATATGACTGAAAGTTTCATAGTTCTGTGCACATTCGGCTGATTGCTCATAACTCTTAATGACAGGGCATTAGTCTTGCTGCTCAGACTCTGAATCCGAATATGGAAAATTAAGGATGTTCTTTCATGTACTCTGTTGTGTAGGATGTCCTGAATTCTGCTGTGTAGTCTGCTCGAAATTCAATTTTCTCTTCAACCTGTGAGGCTTCAATCCAGATATCCTGTCCTCTGAAGGTCCTGGTAAGGCCCTTCTTCTTCTTGAGATTCTCTGAGGAGAGGATTGCTTTCTTGCACCTGCCATCTGTTCATTTGCAGTCTAGTTCTGGGTTTCAAAACCTTCCCAGAACAGGAAGTGCTCCCAGCTCCTCCCCTGTTGTTTCAATTCTTGCAGAAGAATCAATTTAATGAGGCCTAGGTGACATAAAGTAGTTTTCATGCTCAAAGGTTGAGCTCTAATTCTCTTGCAGACCTTAGACAAACTGTGATATAAGAAATAAGGCAAATTGATGGGGGTCTTGCCTGTAAAGTGATCCATGAGTTTAAAGTGGTACATCATCAATTTATCATATCTTCCTTCTGAGGTAATGTATAGTTGAATGCCTTTGAATAAATCTTGCCATTCTTCCTCCAGATATGAAATGAGCATACCTTTTCTCCACGCTTTGTGCTTGTACCCATCTTTCAAATAGACCTTGAAATCCAGATTCTTAGGAGCGGTGGTTTTAAACCATTTTTTACCAGTTCTTGGAAATCCTGTGGCTGCGGCAATGACAGCCTCATCCACCTTGATTTCCACAGAGCCAACACGAGCTTTGTTGCCATCAAATGTTTTGGAGAAGGCTTCGGCTGTGTCCTGGTGAGACCCAACTTGTAACCTTTCTGCGAATTCCATGCACCCCGTATTTGAAAAATGCCTCTGGACCTCGGGATGTGATTCTAAAAAGGATAAGTTATCCAATTCTCATTTGATTAAAATTCCACTGCATTTTCTCACCATTCTGCAGCTCAAGCACTTGACCACTGTTATCCCTGTAACCGCTTAATCGAGCCGAGGTTCTGCGTTGTTGAAAGTAGTCTGGGCTTCGGCTCTGTTTTGAATTAAATGAAAACTTCGATAGTGTTTTGGAAACGGATTGTGATATGAGACCTCTGTTTGATTTGATGGTGTCAGGTCGGCGGTACCTCTTCTGTACCTGCATCACCGAACACGAACTTGCCATTTCGAAAGTGATGAGCGTTGAGCGTGGGTTCTGGAACGAATTCAAATTACAGTCATATCCTGACATGGATGGTTGAGTTTCAATGGTTGCACACTCCTATCAGCGCCTTCCTTGGATTCACTCTGTCGTGGGGTGATCACATCATAATTACTGTCATACGTGGATATCATGCACGTGATTCTCGCAATGTGCAGCAACGGCCCGTGGAAAACGCCTTTGCCAAATGCTCGCTTGCCACTTTCACCAGCGCGTGACTCTTTTGGAAACCCCTGTTAGCTGCGGAAAGTATTCACTTTCCACAGCGCACCGCTTTGTAGAAGACCCTCCTTAGCTGCGGAAATTAATTACTTTCAACAGCGCGCCATATCAATTGGAACCGCTCCTTAGCTGCGGAAAGCGTATAATTTCCACAGCGCGCCACCCGTGAACTGATTGTCAAATCTCTTGAGATTGACCACTTTCAACAGCGCACCCAATAATGAAAAGTGTCCCTTGGTTGTGGAAAGTCGAAACTTTCCTCAGTGCACATCCAACTTTCGAACATAAGTTAGCTGTTGAAAATGAATTATGGAAATTTTGGAAAAGAAGACTTCATGGACCACATTATTTTCTAAAACAGAACCAAAAACCTAAGCTTAATGATTGCAGAAACTTCAAAAAATGACTTGAGGTCACAACCTATCACCTAGAATAGAAATAAATCCACTAGTTTATTAGAGGAGTTAACACAGATATTGTCCAGCACCATCTCTGACTCTGAGACTTCCTGATCTGGCCTATTGTCGAGACCCAGAGAGGGAGGTTAGCACTGATGGACTGTGCTTGTGAAGGTGTATACTCCCAGGCGGAACAGGCATGTGGGGAATGAGAGTCTGGTAGTAGTGGGCGTAAGGTGGCATATTGGGAAGAATCCTTCCAGTTTTTCTGTGTTGTTTTCCCTATAACCCCAGCCTAGCCTAGGATTCCTTTCCTTGGGGTGGAGCTTAGTCCCAGCTCGGGGGTGACCCACTGCTGAGTTGATGAGCAGTGTGGTCTAAGGCTGGGAGGTTCATGGAAGGCCTGCACCTGGTTGGTGGATTCTACCACTGTTAAAAGATAAGTATCTGATTATGTTTTAATCATGTTTTGCATGACTCTACTGCTTATGTTATCATGATTTCCACTATGTATATGAATTATTATGAAACGCTATGGATTGTTAATTATAGCAGTAGATAATATGTTTACTCTGAGCTTGAATGTGTTTAATTGTTGAAAGCATATGGATCATATAATACCTGTACGAATCATGTATAGAGTGGTGTCATAGTCTTCTCTTATTATCAATTAAGCCATGGTAGATGAAAGGGTGCGCTACAGTTTGGTATCAGAGCCAAGGTTTCAACATTGAGCCTAGATGGGCCAGTGGAGAGGTCTTTGGACCGAGAATGCGAAGGGAAATTGGGTCTGGAAGGCCAATTTCAGACCCTGGTTTGCTCCAAAGTGTCAAGGAGTTACTTGATGAGTTTTTAAACTCAGGAGGTATAGCAGCGTTATGAAACCGCAGCCAGTGTGGTATAAGTCCACAGGGAGAGAGGACTCCACACCAGAAGTGTAGGAGCTTTAGGATCTGTTCGGGAGGGAAGGAGAACCCTTGTGACCGTTAGATCTGGAAAGTGTGCATGGGGTTTAAAGCCTTTTGGAATTGCACAGGAGTGTGGAAATCGCGATACGCGAAATTCCGAATTAGTTAGGAACCGTCTGAGTCGTTAGATCTCGGCTGGAAAACCCGACAGTCGTTGGATCTGTCAGGAGATATCCGAGGGTTAATACCCCAGTGAACAGGGGCGAAAGCCCCGAAATAGATCTAGCATGTCTGAACGACAGAGGCCACGTGTCGTGAGAATTCCCATTTCAGGAAATCGGGAATCGCGAGATCGTGAGTCCTGATGACAAGAGATCGGGACTTTCCATGGTGGAAATCCCGAAATAGATCTGAACTCTCTGATGGACGAAGTTTATGTGTCAAGATATAAACTGCATCAGGAAACCAGGGATCGATATTTTGGGAGTCTCGTGATCGAGAGTTTGGACTCTCGTGATGATAAACCCGATGAACGGACGAGATTCTTTCGGAGGATCTCAGGGTCTGTGACGACCGTTAGATGTGAGGAAGAGATGTTGTCTTTAAGACAGGGCGTGAATGTGCATTAAGGTAAGTAACGAGAAGATATGGATGGCCAGAGTCCACCCACCCAGATCTACGGCTGAGGTATCATTCTGGAGGCCCCTTGTTGTTCTACCTTTAGCGGTGGGGGGGGGTCCAGAATCGGACGTGCAACTCTCGAATGGTTGAGATTAATTCACCTTGATAAATGATGCTCAGGTGAATTCCAGACCCCCTTTCTATTCTTCCTTTAATGGGGGGGGGGGGNCCTGTTGACTACCATGTCACATTTCCCTCTGCCACCTGTACTCCACTTAACCGTGCGACGGCGCTTGCTCTCATTGGTTGTTCTCTAGCCCTGTTGGGATTTGTTCCTATTGGTCATTTGCTAACCCTGTAGGGATTTGTCCCTATTGGTCGGTCGCTAGCCCTGTCGGGGTACGACGGTTGCAAAGTCGAACGATTCGACATCACTGTAGCGTCGATCCGCGAAATACAAAGAGGCACTGCATTTATTTGAACTTTGATCATGACCCGCGATCACATGGGAACGGAGAGAGAGAGAAAGAGATAGCTTGCGCTAGGCCTCCATAGGTAATTCGGGGGTTCTAATTCTGCAGAAATCAACGAAAAAGTTGATTGAGGTAGCGAGTATGATAGAGGAATAAATCGACGTTTTGGGAGATGGGAGGTGAGAATATATGAACACCTTCGAAACCCCGAAACCCGAAGTGACGAAATCTCGAAGTGCCAAAAAAAATGAAAGTTTCGAAAACACGAAAATTGCATAACCGAATGAGAGCTCAGAAAACTTATTTGAATCAAAATGTCTTTTGTTCTTGTTCGTATTGGCTTATAAATTTTATGGATTGTTCTGAAGGAGTAATGGCCTGACAAAATTCAAATTTAATTGCACAGTGCATGTGCAGAGTTCAACGAAGGTCGGGACTCCAGTTAACCAACGTCAAGTATGGAGTGGGAAAAGGGGCAGATTACCCCCGAAACAGAAGACGAACAGGAAAGAAAGGATGGCAACCTGGGAGTCGAAGGATTGAACTCCAGTGGGCATGGAAAAGAGAAGGATAAGGAAGGACACATAATGAAAATCATTGAAGGATTGCAAAGAGAGGCCAAGGCTCGCCGAGCTGATAGTCGAAATCTCATGAAAGTCAGGGATCGACAGGGTGAATTAAACTTAAAATTTTTGAAGAGCCTGGAAAGAATAGAGAAGAAACTCGAGAAGGGAAGAGACTCAAGTACGACGGAGAATCACAGAACCCATGGGAGAAGAATTAGGTCAAGGAGTGGTAGCTGACATCTTAGTCACTCCCAAAGACATTATGACAGGAAGACACACAGTAGTTCAAGCCCATCCCCTACCAGAAAACATCGAAAATTTGGAAGGGAGGAATTGAAAGGGGAGATGAACAAGATTAAGCCTCCAACATTTGATGGAGAACATAAGAAGGAGGAAGATTCCGAGACATGGTTTCTTGGCATGAAGAAATACTTCCAACTGTAGAATTATTCCTCCCATGCAGAAGGAAGAATTGCAATGTACCAACTGAAAGGAAAAGAATCCATGTGGTGGGATCAGTTTGTGCAGGTGCAACACATCAGAGAGAAAGAGGTCACTTGGAAGGAATTTAAGAGGTATTTCGAGAATAAATACCTGACTAAAAGATACTATGACAGAAATATGAAGGAGTTCTTCGAACTCAAGCTAGGCAGCATGACTATTGATGAGTATGAACGAAGTTTCCTAGAACTACTGAAGTATGTTCCATTCATCAAAGATGATGCTGTCAAGATTCAGAGATATCTGAGTGGACTGCCACCTTCCATGAGTGACAAGATTCAATATGATGATCCTAAGACCACGGAAGAAACAATAAGAAAGGCGAAATGCTTGTATGAACAGCAAGGAGAAATGCCCATCCTTCGAAAGGCTTGGAATGATCAGAGGAAGTTTAAGAAGGAACAGAGGCAGAAGGGAAACAAACCTTCCTTTTTCAGAAACAGTCTTCAGAGACAGCCATCGTTTAGAGAGCCGAGAATGACTGAATAGAGAGCACAAAGACAGAGACAAACGCCCATTCGGTGTTGGGACTATCAAGGAAACCACAAGTAGAGAGATTGTCCCCATAAAAATGGTAAAGAGAGAACTGTACATATTGTTCAGCAAGTTGATACAGTGGGAAATATGGGCAGCAGAATGTTGAGGATCTAGGCAGCCCTGGACAACAAGCAAGAATAATTTCAATCGCACATGATTGAAGTGGAAGGTACGATCAACAACCGACCACTTGTTATTTTAATTGATTCAGGGGCTAGCCATAGTTATGTAGATCCTAGAGTGGTGGAAATTTTGCATCTAACAAGAAGCAAACATGAGAAGTCTTGGTTAGTGCAGTTGACCACAAGGACCAAGAGGAAGGTCACTGAATTAGTTAAGTCTTGTTCAGTGGACATGAAAGGAATGAGCACTAAGGCTGAATTGAACATTCTGCCTTTAGGCTCATATGATTGTTTAATTGGGATGAACTGGTTGGACCAACACCGTGCACTTTTGGATTGCCGTAACAAGAGGTTTACATGCCTGAACAAAGAGGGAAATAAGGTAACAGTCCAAGGAATTCCCAGAGCCGTGGCTGTGAGGGAAATCTCAACCATGCAGCTGAAGAAATGTTACCGGAAAGGTTGTCAATTATATGCAGCTCGGGTGGAAGAAGCATCCCGAGATGTAGTATCGAATCTGGAATATCACGAGGTACTCAAAGAGTTCAAGGATGTATTTCAGGAGGTACCTAGACTACCTCCAAAGAGGGACAACGATTTTTCTATAAATTTGATGCCTGGAGCAGCTCCAGTTTCGAAGGCTCCTTATAGAATGAATACACCAGAGATGAAAGAGTTGCAATTGCAGCTCGAAGAGCTACTAAAGAAAGGTTACATTCACCCCATTGCGTCACCTTGGGGAGCCCCGGTCCTATTTGTGAAGAAGAAAGATGGGACGTTGAGGCTGTGCATTGATTTTCAGCAGTTGAATAAGGTCACTGTCAAGAACAAGTATCCTCTGCCAAGGATTGATGATCTTTTTGATCAGTTGAAGGATGCAAAAATATTTTCAAAAATAGATCTTCGATCAGGATATCACCAAGTGAGAATAAAGAAGGAGGACATCATCAAGACCGCCTTTAGAACAAGGTACGGTCATTATGAGTTCACGGTGGTGCCATTTGGGTTG
Source organism: Picea engelmannii (assembly GCA_009831015.1). NCBI lineage: Eukaryota > Viridiplantae > Streptophyta > Pinopsida > Pinales > Pinaceae > Picea > Picea engelmannii. The sequence continues at coordinate 145,873 of ML799233.1, read as the reverse complement.
TCCAACGCGCCTGTTGTTTTCATGTGATTAATGAATGGAGTGTTCATAGATTATTTGGACAAGTTTGTCATAGTCTTCCTAGATGATGTCTTGGTGTATTCCAAGATAGAGGAAAAACATGAGCAACACCTGAGAATGGTGTTGCAGGTGTTGAGAGAACACCAGCTGTACGCAAAACTGAGCAAGTGCTCTTTTTATCAAAGACAGATCCATTACTTGGGGCACATTATATCAAAGGAAGGGATCGTTTTGGATCCTGAGAAGGTACAGGCCATTCAAGAATGGCCAGCGCCAAGGAATGTGGCATAAGTTAGATCTTTTATGGGTCTGGTGGGATACTATAGGAGGTTCAAAGCCGGATTCTCAAAGATAGTTGATTCTATCACTTCCTTGCAAAGGAAGGAGAAGAAGTTCCAGTGGACTGAAGAATGTGAGAGCAGCTTCCAGCGATTAAAGCAGTTGCTAACTAGTGCTCCAATCCTGAAGATTGTAGATCCAAACAAGGATTACGTAGTGTGCACAAATGCATGTAAGGAGGGGCTGGGAGGAGTTCTCAGCCAAGAGGGATTTGTAGTTTGTTATGAATCCCGAAAGTTGAAGGAACATGAGAAGAATTATGCCACTCACGATTTAGAGTTGGCAGCAATCGTCCACGCCTTGAGGAAATGGAGACATTACCTCATGGGCAAGAGATTCGAGTTGAGAACAGACCATAACGGTCTGAAGTATTTATTTGATCAGCCGACTTTAAATGTGAGGCAAACCAGATGGCTGGAATTTCTGTGTGAATATGACTTTGATATCAAGCATATCAAAGGGAAAGAAAATAAGGTGGTTGATGCACTTAACAGAAAATTGCACAAATTACATGCTACAGCCATTAGCATGTACAGGATTGGGATGAAAGACAGAATTTTGGAAGCTGCAAATACTGATTTGCGGTACAGAAGTCTTGTAGCAAAGCTACAGCGGCGCGAGAGACCACAGACCAAGGAAAGTTACACCTTGGGAACTAATGGTTTACTTCTGTATAAAAACAGAGTGTATGTACCCAATGTCCGAGAATTGAAGCTGGCAATTCTAAAGGAGATGCATAACGTGGCTTATGCTGGACATCCTGGTTATCAGAAGACTATGGAAGCAGTCAAAGGCCATTATTTTTGGCCGGGTTTGAAGAAAGAAATCGCTGAATACATCGCCAGATGTATGGAGTGTCAAAAGGTTAAAGTTGAGCACAGGCACCCAGCAGGGTTCCTGCAGCCTTTACCCATTCCTGAGTGGAAATGGGACATGGTAACAATGGATTTCATCACCAGACTACCTAGAACAAGAAAGTAGCATGATTCAATCATGGTGGTGGTGGACAAGCTTACTAAAGCTGCCCATTTTATTCCACTGAAAACCACCCACAGGGCAGCTGATGTTGCTGATATATTTTTAAAATAAGTTGCACGCTTGCATGGAATTCCTAAGACAATTGTGTCTGATAGGGACCCGAAATTCACCTCGAATTTCTGGAAAGGACTGTTTAAGGGATTCGGAATGAATCTGAACTTTAGCACAGCGTATCATCCCGAGTCTGATGGACAGACAGAGAGAGTGAATAGAGTAATAGAAGACATGCTAAGAATGTATGTGATGGATAAACCATCAAGGTGGGAAGACTACCTGCATTTGGTAGAATTTGCCTACAATAATGGGTATCATGCATCATTGAAGATGAGCCCGTTTGAAGCGCTTTATGGAATAAAGTGAAACACTCCAGTGAATTGGGATAATACAACTGACAGAGTAGTAGTTGGGCCTGAGCTACTCAAAGAGATGGAAGATCAAATAATAAAAATTAAACGGAATCTAAAAGCTGCCCAGGACAGGCAGAAAATTTACGCTGATAGTAACAAAACCCATAGAGAATTCAAAGTGGGTGACCATGTTTTCCTGAAAGTGAAAACTAACAGGAGTTCCCTGAAGCTGGGAAGTTGCGCCAAGTTGGCAGCAAGATTTTGTGGGCCATTTGAGATCCTAGAAAGGATTGGGCAGGTTGCATACATGCTTGCATTACCTGCATCGATGATTGTACATAATGTGTTTCATGTTTCACTGCTTAAGAAATATGTACCTGATGCTAATCATGTTATCGATTGGAATGTGATTCAAGTGGAACCAGAAGGTGTCCTGCAAGTGCATCCTGTGCGCATATTGGATAGGAAAAGAAAAAAACATCGGAATCGAGCCATAAAGCTTGTAAAGGTCCAATGGACCTGGTACAGTCCTGAGGACGCGACATGGGAGCATGAAGAGGTTATGCGGGCAGAGTACCCGTATCTTTTTGAAAATTTTGAAAGGCTTGCAGAGACAGTGTAAGTTGCACTGAGGACAGTGAAAAAATAAGGTGAGGGCAATTGTAGTGTCCCCAAGGCCGATCCCCATAGTAAACCATGTTCTGAAAGGAATTGTAATTATAATTTATAGGCTAGTGAGCCGAGTTCTTATAATCTGGAGGCTTATGTGTTGTTAGGCCAGGGAGCCTAAGTGTTGAAGGCCAGGAGCCTGCTGTTGTAAATGTAATCATGCAGAACAATTAATAAAATATAAACACTGCCAGGTGCAGACCGACCATGATGAATGAGTGAAGGGGGACTAAGCATCCATAGAGTTTGAAAGGAATTAGGGGATGGAAGATGGGAAAAGGGGCTAAGCGTTGAGCCTAGGGGGCTTAAGCCCGGGAATAATATTTTTACTATTATTCCAAAAGAACATGTACCATTTATGTTTTATCCTAAGTTCCTAACCATAAGAAAGGTAATGCATGCGAAGGAACGCATGCAGTTTCAAGGGTGACAAGTGTCCACCCTAATGCATGCAAATAAAATAGACGAGGTAAGTCGTGAAGGCTCTCTCTCCTCCATTCCACCCGACTAGGAGAGCTGAACAGTACGACCAACCCAACCTCTGCAAGAATACCTCGTGCATTTCTGAGAGTCGAGAACCTGGTATTGTCTTTGTTAGTCTGTGCACATCCTCTGTCTGACTGATCGAACCTATACGTGGAGGCTATGTTCTGAAGCTGAGACCCTGAACCATTCCGCCATTGTTGAACCAGTGGGAAAGCCTGTGTTGTTCTGAAGAGTCGGTCTCACCCTCCGTTCTGAGTCGTGGAGTCTGTGTCGTCCCCTGCAGGAATTACTCATCACGCATTCCTGTGAACCATCATTGTGAGGCCTCGAACCATTGTTGAGCCTATTTGAGAGGTCGTGTTTGTATTTCCAATTGGCTATGGTGACCACGTAGAGCTGGACTGTGTGTGGCTTGATGGCCAACACGAGTCGTGATTGAGCCTGTGTGTGATCTCTCTCTAGGTGAGGGAGGTGGATGTTGTTGGAAGAGGTTTCTTCCAGATATTGTCCAGCACCAGCTCCGGCTCTGAGACTTCCTGATCTAGCCTATTGCCGAGACCCAGAGAGGGAGGTAAGCACCGATGGACTGTGCTTGTGAAGCTGTATACTCCCGGGCGGAACAGGCATGTGGGGAATGAGAGTATGGTAGTAGTGGGCATAAGGTGGCATCCTGGGAAGAATCCTTCCAGTTTTTCTGTGTTGTTTTCCCTGTAACCCCAGCCTAGCCTAGGATTCCTTGCCTTGGGGTGGAGCTTAGTCCCAGCTCGGGGGTGACCCACTACTGAGCTAATGAGCAGTGTGGTCTAAGGATGGGAGGTTCATGGAAGGCCTGCACCTGGTTGGTGGATTCTACCACTGTTAAAAGATAAGTATTTGATTATGTTTTAATCATGTTTTGCATGACTCTACTGCTTATGTTATCATGATTTCCGCTGTGTATATGAATTATTATGAAACGCTATGGATTGTTAATTATAGCAGTAGATAATATGTTTACTCTGAGCTTGAATGTGTTTAATTGTTGAAAGCATATGGATCATATAATACCTGTACGAATCATGTATAGAGTGGTTTTATAGTATTCTCTTATTAGCAATTAAGCCATGGTAGTTGAAAGGGTGCGCTACAGTTATAGCTAAACAAAGAAATACTATACGGTCCTAGAAAGAAGATCAAGGCTCTACGGTATGGACCTTTCAAGATATTAGAGAAAGTGGGAAATAATTCCTACAAACTCAGTCTACCCCCATACATGCACATTTACTCTGTAGTGAATGTGGATAATCTCAAACTCTATGAGCCTTCCATGTTGGATCATGAGGAGGAGTGGGTCCTACCTTCCATAGAGGACTTAGCACCATATGCTCAAGAAGAGTTGGGAAAGGACACAATTTTTTAGAAGAGGTCTAGAACTACAAGACAATGGAAACAAGGCCTTTGGAAAACTAGGTTGAAAGGACAACTTCTAAGAAAAGCAAAGTGGTATTCCAAGGACAAGGTAGAGGAAACATTTCCTCACCTCATTTAGTAAATATTTTTGGGACCAAAAGAATCCCTAAATGGGGGGGGTATGATCCAAATTGTATCATTATATTATCTTTCATATATCTCAATGATTTTAGAGTGGAAACAAATGGGGGAATCAACTTGCAGGGTCATTTTAATGGTAGGTCCGAGTTTGGAAAATTGGGGTTTGAAACCTTCCGGAGCCATTTTGAGGCATCAAATGAAATTTTGGGGGTCAAAAATTTCCCAACAACATATGGACCCCGTGACGCTATTCTACACCTCGAGAAATTTCCAACTATGAAAACATCACGTCAATCGAAGCTCGTGTGAAAAAATTATGTCTCCCGCAAGTTGACCTATCGTGTTGACCACCATGGTACGAGAGGATTTCACGTTCTAGAAGATCCAAAAACTTATCACAATTGAGGGTTGAGAAATTCAAAACCCTACCCATGGATGGCTATCGAGCTAGGTTAAATATTGGGCCACTAGGAGGAGAGGGGGTTCCATTATTTTGCATTGTATGTTGTTCCATAGCTGACCATAATAGTTGAGAATGGTATTTTGTGAGAATAACAAAGGATGAGATATTATGTAGCAACCATACATGCAACAATGTCAAAGGAAACTCCACAGAGAGTGCCTCTTTCTTTGTACTTGCATTTGAAAAAAAGAGATCATAGCGGCCTCACCTTTTAGTTGGGTTTTCTCCTATGTTAGGTTTCCTAGGTTACATATAGTGTTTATTTGTGTATGGTGTGTGTGCATTTGTTTCTATTCTCTATTTTTCGTATTTGAACAATTTCATACAATTTAAGAAAAAAACCAGTAATCAAAGAGTCTGAGATCTAAAGGAAATTAACCTTCAAAGTAAAGATTCTAGTGTTTTATTAGACATGTTGTGATGAATTGTCCAGTGGAATATCCATATCATTTTACAGATCATAAAAACTACCTATGGACTAAGAAATAAAATCATCAATCAGTGAGTGTGGCTCACTGATAGATGGACAAATAGACAACTGATCTTATTTTCCAAAGACTTGCATGCATACTAATAAGTAAATGAAAAGAAGAAAATAAACTTGAACCTAATTACATAGGGTTGTCCTTAGTGTTGTGCAAGCTTCACTTGATCTCACTCTAGCTCCAATGTTTCACCAAATATCCTACACAAACAACCAAAATCAAACGCCTTTCTCATTCTTCATTTATAAAAATAAAATAACATGCATAAATAATTATTTACCTAGCTACTCAAGAAACTAGAAGCACCTCAAAAACCTCATTAAAGATAGAAAGTGATTAATAAGCTAGAGATATTTTTTAGGGCAAATAAGATAGATCTATATTGATTTAATGAAAGAGCAACAACAAGTCTGATACTTAAGTCTTTCTATTGTACTCATGTCTCCAATATCTGAGTCCTCTCCTTAGCCATAAGTCTACATATACCAACTAGCACGATCCAGAAATTGACTGCACTGAGATAGCCAACTTAATGGTCAATTGAATCTCACTCAAGCTTTGATCTCACCACAAATCTAATTCCTATATTTCAACAATGATGCACTTGCAACCAATAATTATCTCTAAAATTCCCTAGCAATAGAAGGACGGTTACAATTAGATGGTATTCCCTTGGCTTTGATTCCTTTATTTATAGATTCTTGAGGAGATGATAACAAGGTTGCATGGAATGCATGTCATGCACATGTGATTCATGCACAACCTCCACACACATATTTTGGTTGTTTCCAACTTGTAGATTTTAGATTTTCTTGAGATTTTTTATTTTCAAAGCTTTAAATAGGTAGTCATGGATTATGTATTTGAAACCTATGATCAGCCATTTTTGTTCCATAGGATATTGCATTTGTCTTTAGAAACAAATGTGACCTCAATATCCTTTTGAAGAAAAACAAAATTGTGAGATAATTCTTCTTAGCACAAATATGTACTTTGGCTCATTACATCTTTCTTGGCCTAGAGTGACAAATATAAGTATAATAGATGCCCCCTAATGTATGATGTCAGAAGAAGAACTTATGCTTGAAATACATTACAAATAATGAACGTTGATGAGTGGGATAACAAGGAATTCTAAATACCAAGGATCTGGAAAGTACCTGCAAGAAAAAATCAACCTATCAGATGTAAATCATCCCTGAGGTGTGCATACCCATGCTTGGATATAACAATAAAAACAATTGCCAACTCAATACATTGTATATCCATGAAGTATATAAGATGCAAGACTATTTCCAAAAAATAAGTTTCATGATGGATCCATGACATGTATAAGATCATAGCCACGAGAAAATAAAAAGTGGATCTATGTCACAACATACATAAGGAAGACACTTAGCACTAGAGTAAGTGTACCACATTGTTAAAGTAGGTTAGTTACCTAAAAATGTCAAGAATTTCATAGTTGAACAAGTGTGACAAGATTTTCCTTGTTTTGTGTGCAATGCTCCAATTATTTTTGCATCAACATCCAATTTTATTGCATGTAAGACAAATATATCTACCTTTTGTAATACTCCAAGGATGAGCCCCAGTTATATCTATGTATTGTAAACATGTTTTGTAGGTTGGTGAGTCAAGCAATTGTAAGTTGGTAAGCTTATGTGCAAGTAGGTCGAAGAGCCTAGGTGTTAAAGGCCAGGAGCCTGTTTTGTATATGTAATTACGCAAAAGAATTAATAAAATATAAACACTGTTGTGTGTAGAGCGACCATGAAGAAAGAGTGATGGAGGACTAAGCTTCTACAAGGTTGGGTAAGGGAGGAGGCTAAGTGTTTGGGCCTAGGGGATAAGCTAGGGGGCTTACCTCTAAAGGGGATAATAATTTATTATTATTTCCTAAAGGATAAGGTGGACAATTGATGAGTGTTGTCCTAAGTTCATGGGAAAGGGGAATGAATGCAAATGTAGTGCATACAGCTCCAGGAAGACAAGTGTCGACCTGGGTGCATGCAATTAAAGTTGATGAGTTGAGCCATGTTGGGGGTTCGTTCTGTCGAGGTTGGCCATTCTCCACCCACTATCTAACCATGAATGGGGACATCCACCAGGGACCCTGGAACTGGTAACCGATGAGTAATTCGTGTTGGGGGGTTGGCTCTTGCATTCTTCCATCCTTCGCCTGAGTTCGCGGGGATGCCCGTCTGAACCCGTTTTGCCTATGTGTCTGACCTCTGCATTTTTTCCTGGTCACATACCCTGAAACCCGTGGGGAAAATCGACAGACTGATTTGTGTCTCCGGGAGAAGTATAAGTTATCCCGTGTGTATCCTATGAAGTTCGAGTATCCCGTATTTGTCTGAGCCGTGTGGTTTCGTAACTATGGGTTGTTGTGGCCACGCAATTCCTAGACAGAGTGTGGCTTGCTACCTTCTATTTTCCTAAGTTGTATTGACCAGTGGTTGTTGTCCTCACCTTGTGGGAATTGAGTTGAAACTGGTTGAAGAAGCGGGTTGTCAGGCCCTTGGTTGAAGAGGCAGGTTGTTAGGCCTATGAGTAGCTCTCTCCAAGTGAGAGAGTTTGCTGGGAAGTAGTTTTCTCCTAGAGAGAGTCCAACACCAACTACGGAGATCTAAGAATTCCTGATCTGGCATGTTGTCAAGACCCTTAGAGGGAGGTGAAGCAGTCGATGGACTGTGTGATAGTGAAGGTGTATACTCCCGGGTGGAACGGGCATGTGGGGAATGAGAGTCCATGAGTAGTGGGCGTAAGAAGGCTCCTGGAGAGAATCCTTCCAGTTACATTGTGCAGTTTCATGTAACCTCAGCCTAGTCTAGGATTCCCTTGCCCTGGGTGGAGCTTAGTCCCAGCTCGGGGGTGACCCACTGCTAAGCGTGATGAGCAGCGTAATCTATGGCTGGGAGGTTTGTGGAAGGTCTGCACGCGGTTGGTGGTCTTCTAATAAAATATAAGTATCGCTTTTATGTTCATTTACATGTTGTGTAATGCTACATATGTTGTAATTGATGAGTATTGCATGTGTATGTTGTATATGTTGCATCTGTAGGCTTATTGTTATTTATGCATTATTATGTTATATATATGTAGAATAGTCATTCTATGTTTATATGGATGTGTATGTGTTTCCGCAAGTATCTATGTGTGGCATAGCCTAGTATTTTAAGGTTGGAGTTGTCATAGATCAGAGCATAAAAGACAACTTTAAGGTTGTGTTGGTAGCATTGCCTGGCCTGGTGGAGGGTTGGGGATGTTACAAATTGGTATCAAGGCTAAGTGAAGTGCCTGAGTAGTGGCATTGCCCAGCCTATTGGTGGTTCGGGATGTTACATATATCTATTTATTGTAAACATGTTTTGTAGGCTGGTGAGATGAGAAATTGTAAGCTGGTAAGATTATGTGCAAGTAGGTTGGAGAGCCTAGGTGTTAAAGGCCATGAGCTTGACTTTGTATATGTAAATATGCAGATCATTAATAAAAATACAAACATCATTGCGTGTAGACAGACCACGAAGAAAGAGTGATGGGGGACTAAGATTCCACAAGGTTGGGTAAGGGAGGAGGCTAAGTGTTTGGGCCTAGGGGCTAAGCTAGGGGGCTTACCTCTAAAGGGGATAATAATTTATTATTATTTCCTAAAGGATAAGGTGTACAATTAATGAGTGTTGTCCTAACTTCTTGGGAAAGTGGAACGAATGCAAATGTAGTGCATGTAGCTCCAAGAAGACAAGTATCAACCTGGGCGCATGTAGTTAAAGGTGATGAGTTGAGTTGTGCTGGGGGTTCATTCTGTCGAGGCTGGCCATTTTCCATCCACTGTCTAATCGTGAATGGGGGCATCCACCAAAGACCCTGAAACTGGTAACTGGTGATTCAATCGTGTTGGGAGGTTGGCTCTTGCATTCTTCCATCCTCCACCTAAGTTCGTGGGGATGTCCATCTGAACCCATTTTGTCTCTGCGTCTGACCTCTGCATTGTTTCCTAGTCACATACCCTGAAACCCGTGGGGAAAATCGACAGACTAATCTGTGTCTCCGGGAGAAGTCTGAGTTATCACATGTGTATCATGTGACATCTCAGTATCCTGTATTTTTCTGATTCGTGTGGTGTCATAACTGTGTGTTGTTGTGGCCACGCAGTTCCTGGACTGAGTGTGGCTTGTTTCCTTCTGTTTTCCTGAGTTGTATTGACCAGTGGTTGTTGTCCTCACCTTGCGGGAATTGAGTTGAAACTGGTTGAAGAAGAGGGTTGTCAGGCCCGTGGTTGAAGAGGCAGGTTGTCAGGCCTGTGAGCATCTCTCTCCAGGTGAGATATTTTGTTGGGAAGTGGTATTCTCCTAGAGAGATTACATCACTAGCTACAGAGCTTTGAGAATTCCTGATTCGGCTTGTTGTTGAGACCCTGAGAGGGAGGTGAAGTAGCCAATGGACTGTGTGACATTGAAGGTGTATACTCCCGGGTGGAACAAGCATGTGGGGAATGAGAGTTTGTGAGTAGTGGGCGTAAGAAGTCTCCTAGAGAGAATCCTTCCAGTTACACTGTGCAGTTTCTTGTAACCTCAGCCTAGTCTAGGATTCCCTTGCCCTGGGTGGAGCTTAGTCCCATCTCGGGGGTGACCCACTGCTGAGCATGATGAGCAACATGGTCTATGGCTGGGAGGCTCATGGAATGTTTTCACACAGTTGGTGGTCTTCTAATAAAAGATAAGTACCAATTTAATGTTCATCTACATGCTATGTAATGGTACATATGTTGTAATTGATGAGTCTTTCATGTGTATGTTGTATATGTTGCATGTGTAGGGTTACTATTATTTATGCATTATTATGTTATATATATGTAGAGTAGTCATTCTATTTTTATATGGATGTGTATTTTTTCTGCAAGTATCGCTATGTGGCATAGCCCAGTAGTTTAAGGCTGGAGTTGTCACAGATAAGAGCAGTAAAAGACAACTTTAAGGTTGTGTTGGTAGTGTTTCCCGACCTAGTGGAGGTTGGGGATGTTACAAATTGGTATCAAATCTAAGTGAAGTGTTTGATTAGTGGCATTGCCCGGCCTGTTGGTGGCTGGGGATGTTAAAAATTGGTATCAGAGATAAGTGAAGTGTCTGAGTAGTGTCATTTCCTAATCTGTTGGTGGTTGGGGATGTTAAAAATTGGTATCAGAGAATGGTTTCAACACTGAGCCCAGATGGGCCATGTTAGTGGAAATTGAAGCAAGATTTTTGGAAGGAGTTGTTGTCGAAATGGACAAAACTCAAGTTCTAACCCATGGTTTCAACACTGAGTCTGGATGGGCGGGATAAGTGGTCATTGGACTCAAGGTTTCAAGAGGAAATTGTGTTAAGAGGAACCAATTTTGGACCTCAAAAACATCCCTGAGTTCCAAGAGGATTACCTTGGTCGTGTTAAGAATCTCAGGAGGAGTAGAGGTATCGTAAAACCATGACAGAAGTGGTGTTGGACCGCAGAGTAATGGGAACCGTAGGATCTGTTTGGAAGATAAGGGAAAACCCTTACGACCGTCAGATATGGAGAGTGTGTAGAAGACCCTTCTAAATGTTGAATTTAGGAGAAAGAGCACAGAGCTCTTAAGTATTTCAGAGATTTCAAATTTCAGGAAGAGTAGCGAGGTCAAAGTATCGAAAGGGAAGGTCCATTTGTTTGGAAGGAGAATGGATGAAAATATGTTTGGAAAGAGCCACAGTATGTTATGATCGATTGGTTACGGGAAAGAGTGTGGGAGTTAACCTTGGAGCCATTCGTACTTCGAGAGTTCAGAGAATTGAACAAGTTCGTCGTAAGGGAGCTAAAATCCCCGAATTTTTGAAGTCCCGAAGTTAACTCTGAGCCTTATATCTGAGGATGCCTGGGAAACATCTTGACTGTGAAATCTAGGAAGTAGATGATAGTCAAGTTACCCGAACTACCGATGACTTAAGAGTTGTTGCGAGATGGATGGTCATGAGCCCCTTAGGAAATCCACGGAGTAATGGAGTCCTTTGGTATCGTCAGTCTAAGGGAATCAAAAATATTAGAAGACATAACATTTTCAAGAGAAAAGGTGAGACTCAATATCACCAGGCTCGCAGGAGGAACGAAGGTTGAGGCCTTTGAACATCTACAAACCTCTTCCAAGTCAGAATAAGTTAAAATCTCAAGAGGAGGAGTGACAATAGTCGTCAGATTGGTTGTGGGAAGAATCCTAGACTATTAGATCAGCGTCTAGGGAAGCAGAGGAGAAGCGCTGAGAAGGAACAGATCCTAACCGTCGGATCTGAGCGCAAGGGGACAATAGTCGTCCGAACTAAGGTAAGGTGCACAAGTGTTAACCTTTGTGTGCACCGGAGGGTTGACTGGCCAAAGTTCTGAAGTCACGAAGCGAGTTAGGGACCGTTCATCACCAAGAGGGATAGGTGGTGTAAGATCCACAACCCCTAAGCGAGAGCTTGTGGTCAAGGAGAGTTTGAAATCACCGAAGTAGGTCCTGGTCGTTGATCGCCAAGAGGGGTACGTATCAATAGATCAGAGTTTTCAGGAAAACACTTTGAGAGTTGAAACTCCCAAATCCTAGAGATTCGTAGACCCGAAGTGTATCTGGACCATAGATCCAGAAGGTTGTGTGGCGACAGATCGTGAACTCTGGGTAAAAGTGTTCCGGGAGGAAGCAAGTGGGGAAAGTTGAGACCTACGAAGTCCGAAGTCTCAAATTGGATCTCAATCGTTAATTATGAAAGAGGACGAGGGTCATTAATCTAGTCCTAGCTGGAGTTTTCAAAGTTGCGAAGCACTGAAGGCCAAATTCAACATTAACCGTTGATCTACTTCGGGAGCTTTCCCAACCAATGATCAAGTATAGTGGAATGATAGCTTAAGTTTGTTGGGTATGTGTTATATTCTTTGCATGTGTGTGTGTGGGCGCATCAGATTTGAAAACTGTGTCTGATGATCCCTCTAGTAGTGCTCGGTGTGTCATGTGCATTGGGCGATTTCCTAGGGGGGTCCCATGGGGGGCAGGTATGCCCCCCATGGTTACACGCAGCGTTCGGGGCAGTGTCCCGAAATTTCTTTTTTGGGCAGTTTTTGCTATTTTTAGCGGTTTACTAAATTAATCTCGGATTAATGGATTAGGGTTTTGGTATCTACGGAATACCTAAAAACATTGTATATATTGTATGGTGAATGGTGAAATTCCATATATGAATATAAGAAAGGTTTTCCTGATTGAGGGTTTCCAATATAAAATCTCTGTGTACTTTGTGTATGAGCCATTGATTAAATTTTGTTTTGCTTAAGAATCTATATGCATTTCTTTACTTCACAGGTTTAAAACTTACAAAGTGGAGGTGTTAACCAACAACAAGCAGTCACCACCGCTTTATGACTCATTCGATGGGTAATCACTTTGGAGGAATTGCTACTCCAAAATTCAAGAGCCACGAATAGCTGAAGTTCCAAAATAAATGAGAATTGTCTAGCTCATCGTGACATTAAGACATGACCGTTGATTTTGATAAGTGATCAAGCACTTCTTAGCTTAGTGCCTGGTCACCACCTACAGTCATATGGAATAAATAAACAAAGGGAAAAGAAGAGGCAACGCTCAAATCAATAAGCCCGTGGTTTTGCGCATATGGTCATATGTAAATGGTTTGAAGGAAGCGTCTCATAAAGATTTAATTCGACAGAGTGTTAACACTAGAATAATACAGAGAATTGATAAAGGATCAAAATATGATACGTTTGTGAACTAAGAACACAACATAAGTATGAGTACGATATAATGAGTCGATCCATGTATGTGATCAACTCATGAAGACAAAAGAACCGACACACAGCCATGATTAAAAAAAAGAGTTAATTCATATAAAAAGGAAAAATGATATTAATTAAAGAATAATATTATCACTTACATGAAAAGGTACCTGCAAATTTAATTGACAATTTTTGTATCATATTTATAGTTATAACAAGATGGTTGATTGCAGGTTTATCATGATTAGAGGTATAACCATATCAATTCAAGAATAGGATCAGATGTTAGGGTCATGGAGGCATGACTTTTCTTACAAAAGTTAGATGAGGTACTACAAAAGAAAGAATCCTCACATGGGAAATGAACCTAGTAGGTGAATAATGGCATTAATCGGCATAGAAAGGAAAAGTAAGGCTCCATAGCCTTGAAGGTAGAGATGTGTAGACAGTTGCAAGCTTGATGTGGAAGGAAACAAAGAGCTTAAGAGGTGGTGTGTGAATAATCTCTATGTGTCAAGCACAGGAGTTTCAGGGAAGGATTTGTTAGATATGACTTATCTGATGTCTAAAATCTTAAATCAGAGTTCACAATGGAAGCAAGATGCCAATGCAGAGGAATTCTCTCTCACTTCAAAAGTGGCACTGAATGAAAATGGATTTCCATTGGGGAATGGTACTAAGTGGGAAAGAATGGTCAGGTGGAACGTGGTTGGAAAAGTGTTCAGACCCAAGGAACCATAGTGCAGATGAGAAGAATGGGAGCACACAAGGCATCAAGGATCTAAAGGTATTCAAGGACAGCCAACTACAATAGAAATAGATAAATAAATAAGTGAATTGAAAAAAAAAATGCACTAGGGTGCATGAAGCATATATTGAAGTTAAATTGCATATGCATTAGTAGACATGCTGACAGCAAATGCTTGGTGCATATGGATGTGTAATTTTGCATATGTACATGCTTGGATATGCATATAACATGTTGGTGAACTTAGAATAGTCTGTTATTATGAAATAATGTTTGAGTATGACTAAAGGATGGATTATGTATTCAGGAAAAATGATACAACGGGGTTAAATATGTGGATGTTGTTGTTGCTTATAATTTCCATCGAGATGAAGACCCATGAGGATGGCAGGAATGGTGATCAAAATGATGAAGGAGGAAGTCTGTGAGATTCTACAAATATCAGTTGGTCAGACAATAACAAGGAGGTTGGTAACAACCAGGAAGGTATGCATTTAGTTTTTGTTGATGCATACATGTTGAACGGGATCGAGGTAAGGGTTCCCTCAGTTAATTTTCATTATTTAAATTGATATGCAATGGTTGAAGGCCTAGAGTGTGTAAGTGTTGTTGATGCTATAATGCACTTAGATAAAATGTCAAATGCATATTATGTTATGATTGGTTATGGGATCATAACCAGGTTAATTTAGGAGACATACTCCTTATATAACAATGAATGCCAGTAAGTTGGTCATGTATGAGACTAGGACATGGTTGGATATGGAAAGGTTATGGGCCACACAGGTACTAAAATATTCCTACCTTTAAATAAAAATTGGACTGCAACCTTTTTGCTAACACTAATGAACACCACATAATTATATTATTGGTGTAGTGTTCGGGTCGAAAAGGAAAGCATCCAATTAATTGGGAAGACAATAGGAAGTGTGTGGAGAATGTGTCAACACATTGGCCAGAATTCCAACTTATGGATGGTGAGATACATGACTGAGATGAAGAGCATTTTGCAATTCAATGCAAGGTGCATTGAATAAGTATGCATTAAGAATTGCACTCATGCATAGTAAGTGATAGAATTGTATATTAAAAGCAATAGTTGAATCAGTTTTGTAAGTACATGCATATATATTATTGCATGGAAAAAATTGTTACTAACAGCTGAAATGTTGTGAACTCATGAAGCTGAGAACATTTCAGGAGTTGCTAGACATTGCAACAGGAAAGTTGCAAGTCAAGTAGTCACATGAGCATTGACTAAAGGAAAATTTTCTTGTTCAGAAAAAGAAGTAATGAACTTACAGATATTAGTGTGAACATGCATATGCATAGAATGACAAGTCATTCTAGTTTATTAAATTGTTGGGTAATTGTGATTGAATTGCTAGGTGCAGGAAATTCTAAGATCACTGCATAAGATTTTTTACATATTGCAATTGAATTATGATGTACAACAAATACTGAAAATTTGTGGGTTGTATGCAAGATGAAGCATTATAGGAAAAATGGTATGCATTTTGGTGCATGTGGAAAACCACAAGGATGGCTGCATTCATAATATGGCAACAGCCAAGATGAATTATGAAACAGAATTTCATGTTTTGGGGAAAAAGTTGAATTCCCTTCTGAACTAGTGGAGTTCCTAAATGAATTCTTTTATGTTTTATCATGATAACTACATGTGGGTGATGCAGATGAGATGATATTGATTAAAGTTAGAATGTTGACTACAAAGAGTAGCTCAGGGAAGATGTTGATTGGAAATCTCTGAGGGCAGTTGGAACTTCGGGAGCCACGGTGCTCTGAGAATTCCTGAGCCGGCATGTTGTTGAATCCCAAGGAAAGGGAAGTGTAGCAGCCGATGGACTGTGTGACAGTGAAGGTGCACACTCCTGGTGTTAGAAAAATAGGACCATGGAGCAATAAAATAAAACAAATGCGGAAACAAAACACAGAAGATACACAATACAATAGAGAAACAGATTTACGTGGTTCACCCAGTGTGGGCTACGTCCACCTGAGAAATTTTCCAGGTCCTTCTATTTATTATTATCCATCATATGAAGGGATAAAACCTACAACAAACCCGTTGTAACTTCC
The DNA here is from genome assembly GCA_009831015.1 of Picea engelmannii. Classification (NCBI taxonomy): domain Eukaryota; kingdom Viridiplantae; phylum Streptophyta; class Pinopsida; order Pinales; family Pinaceae; genus Picea; species Picea engelmannii. Next base: position 129,874 of record ML799233.1, on the reverse strand, counting down.
TCTTCTTTGTTTCATAGTCTCTTCTCTGAGAATACAATATTCCCGATAATACAAAACCACAATACATTTCCCTCAAAAAAGACGGTTGCCTTCTAGGGAGAAAAACCCTAACATAACTTCTACCGTCAGATCTGTGACCTTACATTGAACAGTCCAGATTTACAATGAAATTATAATATACATTTACAAGGCAATTTTCCCTTCAGGGGCTTCGCCCCCGAACCCCTGCTGGGGGCCCACTTGCCCTCGAACACCACAGAGGGGGTAACCCCCCTCTGCACTCCCCCGCGTGGAAGAGTGTACATACTTATTAGGTGTAAATTCTTCATGGGGTATAAACATGGTTGAAAACAAAAGGCCTCTAAATCAAGAAGATAATCGCGCTCCACAACCAACAATCTCTCACTTGGAGACTGATCTCAACAACTCCACCATTGTTGTATATGTTGGACTCTGAACCTTCTTGGACCCGAAAAATTTCTTATCTTCATCTTCATTCTTGAAGACCAACTGAAGCTGAGCAAGAACTCAATTTCTCCCTGGTTACTCCCTTTGTTAACATGTCTGCAGGATTATGGCTAGTGTGTATCTTTTCCAACCTCAAATGTCCATCTTCCAAGGCAGATCGTATGAAGTGGTACCTCAACTTTATATGCTTAGTCTTCGAATGGAAGGTTGAGTTCTTTGCAAGATGAATGGCACTCTCACTATCACAGTACAACCTGTTATTCTCCTACTTTCTTTCCCAATTCCTCCATAAACCTCTATAACCAAATCATCTCTTTACTAGCCTCTGTAGCAGCAACATACTTTGCCTCTGTTGTTGAGAGTGCAACAACCTTTTGTAGTTTCAAAATACAACTTATTGTTGTTCCACCTATAGTAAAAACATACCATGTGGTGCTCCTCCTGTTGTCTTTATCACCTGCCATATCTTAATCAACATATCCCTACAGAAACGTGTCTGAACCTCCAAAACATAATGCATGAGTAGAAGTACCTCTCAAATACCTAAGAATCCACTTTACCGCCTCTCAATGTTATTTACCTGGATTTTTCATATACATGCTCACAACTCCCACTGCATGTGCAATATCTGGTCTTGTCCAAACCATTGCATACATCAATCTGCCAACTGTTGATGAATAAGGGGCCCTGGACATGTATTTTTTCTCCTCCTGTGTCTTGGGACACATTTCCTTAGTTAATTTGAAATGGCTGACCAAAGGTACACTAACTGGGTTTGCATTCTACATTTTGAATCTTTCTAACACCTTCTCTATGTACTCACCCTGAGACAATGTCAATTTGTGATTTATCCTGTCTCTTGTTATTCTCATACCAAGGATTTTCTTTGCAGCGCCCAAATCCTTCATCGCAAATGAAATAGCTAATTTATTCTTGAGCACATTTATATCCTTCATATTAGACCCTACAACAAGCATGTCATCTACATACAATAGAAAGATAATATAGCTTCCATTTTCTAGCCTTTTGAAATAAACACAGTGATCAGAATAACATCTACTATGACCATGTTATGTCATAAACTTGTAAAACTTCAAATACCACTGCCTTGGAGCTTGCTTTAGGCCATACAAGCTCTTCTTCAACCTACATACCAAATTTTCCTTCCCTTTGACCTCATACCCCTGTGGTTGTTGCATATAAATCTCTTCCTCCAAATCCCCATGGAGAAAAGTTGTTTTAACATCTAATTGTTCAAGATGCAAATATTCTACTCCCACAAGACTTAAAATAGTCCTAATTGAAGTCATTTTAACAATAGGAGAAAATATTTCATCAAAATCTATACATTTATTTTGTGCAAACACCTTTACAACAAGTCTAGCCTTGTACCACTTTATTCCTCCATCTTCTTCCTTCAACTTGTAAACCCATTTAAACCAAGTCCCAAGTATGGTTATTTACCAAGGAATCCATTTCCTCTTGCATGCCTTGCTCCCACTTCTGTTTGGTGTCTACGTGCATTGCCTCTTCATAACATTTTGGTTCACCCGAATCAGTCAGCAATAAATAATACAATGAAGGAGAGTATCGTTCAAGGGGTATACTTATCCTAGTAGATTTTCTAACAACACTTGCAGGTGTTTGAGGTACCTGTTTCTCCTGTTGTTGTACATTTTGATTTTCTAGTTCCTTTGGAATTTATTTTTCAGTGATATCATCAAGCACTGTGTATTCTTGTTTTTCCTTTTCCTGTTTCTTTCCCTGCAACTGAACTTTGTACATGACCTTCTCATTGAATATGGCATCTCTACTCCTAACGATTTTGTTATTTTCATAATCCCATAAGCGATAACCAAAATCATTAACATTGTATCCAATAAAGGTACACTTATTGGATTTTGCCTCAATCTTTTTTCTATTTTCTTTATCAATATGGACAAATGCTTCACAACCGAAAGTTTTCAAAAAATAATAGTTTACCTTTTTTTTTTGTTCATGCCACCTCTAGAATTCTACCATCCAAAGAGATTGAAGGTCCTTTGTTTATTAAATAAACAACAGTATCTACAACATCTGCCCAAAACTATAAGGGAAAACCAACATGCAATCTCATACTCCTTGCACGCTCCATGATCATCCTTTCTGACACACCATTTTTTTGTGGTGTTCTTGGAACTGTCTTCTCTCTACGAATCCCATGGTATGAACAGTAATCATCAAACTCCTTGTTGAAATATTCACCTCCATTATCTAATCTGAGACACTTCAAACTTTTTCCTGTCTCGTTCTCAACCAAAGCTTTCCATTTCTTAAAAGTATCAAAAACATGAGATTTTTGTCGAATGCAATAAACACAAGTTTTTCTAGTTTCATCATCAATAAAAGTAACATAATAATGAAATCCACCAAGAGATGTTACCTGAGTTGGTCCCCATACATCTGCATGCACAAGCTCTAACCTTTCATTCTTCTTTTCTTTTCCGACTCTGATAAATCTGACTCTCTTATGTTTTCCATAAACACAATGCTCACAGGAGTCTAAATCAATTTGTTTAAGATCTGGCAAAAAATTTCTTTTATGAAGTATCTGCATCCCCTTCTCACTCATGTGTCCAAGCCTATGATGCCACAATGTTGTATCCACTCCTGTAGAAGCTAAAGATATAGAAGAGTCAGTATTACCAGTACATAAATACAATGTACCTACCTTCTCTCCTTTTGCTATCACCAATGATCCTTTAATGACCTTCCATGTCTTATCTGCAAATATGGATATACAACCTTCACTTGCCAACTGTCCTATTGAAATTAGATTTTTCCTTAAATCTGGAACATGTCTTATCTCTTTCAACAACCATTGGTTTCCATTGTGTTGCTTTATTTTTACCTTTCCCGTTCCAACAATTTTGCATGGTCCATCATCACCCAAATGAACCTATCCAAAATCACCTTGAACATAATCTAGAAAATGTTTCCTATGGGGTGTGGCATGAAATGAAGCCCCTGAATCTACTGCCCAAGACTCAGAAATATTATCTACAGAAAGAATCAAAGCATCTTGTAACACATCACCTGTTACATTTGCTTCATGATTTATCTCCTGCTATCCATATCTTTATTTCTTTGGAGCTCTACAGTCTTTCTTCGGATGACCTTTCTTCTCACAATTCCATCACTCTATCTTTCCAAGTCTGGATTTGGATCTGCCCTTCCTAGAATTTTTGTGGTTCCCTGGGCCCTTTCTTCTATCCTTTTGTCTTCCCATGTTCTCCATGTTCAAGGCATTACCTAATGTCTCACCTGTTCTTTTTATCGCATTTACTCACTAAGGATAACACCAACAATGTCATCAAACTTTAAAGTATTTGAACCAGAGATAGAGTTACAGCCATGACCAAGTCGTTTAAGCTTTATGGGAATGAGAACTAGATTAGAAGAGCCCCAACCTCATCATCAAAGTCCACTTTTACGGAACTTAGTTGATTAGTAACCGTATTAAATTCATTTAAATGATCTGCAACAAACCCACCTTATGACATCTTCATATTAAATAATCTCTTCATCAGAAATACCTTATTGGATGTCGAGGGTTTTGCATACAATTTAGCCAATGCATCCATCAAATCCTTCGTTGTCTTTTCTTTTGAAATATTGAAAGCCATCGACGCTGGTAGGCTCAGCCGTATCTTTCCTAGAGCCTTTATGTCAAGAATCTCCCATTCTTCATCCTTCATGGTCGTTGACTTCTTTGTTACCCTATCCAATGGTAGGAATAGATCCTTCTAATATAAATAATCTTCCATCTGCATCTTCCATAACTGGTAGTTTTGGCTGTTAAATTCCTCGACCCTAAACTTTCCATCTTCTGCCATTGCTCCCACTCGAACCAGGAACCCTCTTTTCTTGTGAGTTACCTTTCCCTCTGATACCAGTTGTTAGAAAAATAGGACCCTGGAGAAATAAAATAAAACAAACGTGGAAACAAAACACAGAAGATACACAATACAATAGAGACAAAGATTTACGTGGTTCACCCAGTGTGGGCTACGTCCACCTGAGAAATTTGCCAGGTCCTTATATTTATTATTATCCAGCATATGAAGGGATACAACCTACAGAAAACCCGATGTAACTTCCTCTTCTTTCTCTCACAGTCTCTTCTCTCAAAATACAATATTCCCGATAATACAAAGTCGCAATACATTTCCCTCACAAAAGAGGGTTTCCTTCTAGGGAAAAAAACCCTAACATAACTTCTGTCGTAAGATCTGCGACCTTATAATGAATGGTCCAGATTTACAATGAAATTACAATATACATTTACAAGGTAATTTTCAAGGTCCCTTTGGGGGACCGCTTACCCTCGAACCTCGCAGAGGGGGCAACCCCCCTCTACACTCCCCCATGTGGAAGAGTGTACATACTTTTGAGGTGTAAAGTCTTCATGGGGTATAAACACAGCTGGAAAAAAAAGGCCTCTGAATCAGGAAGATAATCAAGCTCCACAACCAACACCTAGGGTGGGACAGGCATGTGGGGAAGAGAGACCATTGGTTGGAGTGTTGATGGGGTTTGGTACCTTGGTCTAGACCATGTTGATATGGAAGTCTTCTCAATCAAAATATAAGTATCAATTCTCTATTCATTGTATGTTATGTATCTCGGAATTCGTATACAGGTTATAATGTTATTAGAATTGCATGTATATATATTCCATGTATGTTCTAATGTTGCTTCTGAATGAATAGGTGTACGAGCAGAGTGTTTACGTATGTGGATTCATAGCACTGCTGAGATCTTATCAATGGATGAAACATCGTGGATCTACAACCATTCAGTGCTTTCAATGAGGTTTAATTGAAGCATGTAACAAGAACAATAAGATTAATTCTTTCCTAAAGAAACTCTATGGAATAGAGCAACTGGGTTTCAGCTACAGTATGGATACCAGAATTGGTGCTTGAAAGTAAAGTTGGATAATGGGCTTCCAATAGCTAAATCTTGGAGATTTTGAAGAATTTTTGAATTATATATGTGTAATTAATTTGCACTGAGGACAGTGCAAAAATAAGGGGAGGGGATTGTAATACCCCAAGGACGAGCCCCAGTTATATCTATGTATTGTAAACATGTTTTGTAGGCTGGTGATCCAAGCAATTGTAAGTTGGTACGCGTATGTGAAAGTAGGCCGAAGAGCCTAAGTGTTAAAGGCCAAGAGCTTGTTTTGTATATGTAATTATGCAAAAACATTAATAAAATATAAACATTGTTGTGTGTAGACCGACCATGAAGAAAGAGTAATGGGGGACTAGCTTCCAAAAGGTTAGGTAAGGGAGGAGGCTAAGTGTTTGGGCCTAGGGGATAAGCTAGGGGGCTTACCTCTAAAGGAGATAATAATTTATTATTATTTCCTAAGGTAAGGTGGAAAATTGATGAGTGTTGTCCTAAGTTCCTGGGAAAGGGGAACGAATGCAAATGTAGTGCATGCAACTTCAGGAAGACAAGTGTCGACCTGGGCGCATGCAGTTAAAGATGATGAGTTGAGCCATGTTGGGGGTTCGTTCTGTCGAGGCTGGCCATTCTCCACCCACTGTATAACCATGAATGGAGACATCCACCAAGGACCCTGGAACTGGTAACCCGTGAGTCAATCGTGTTGGGGGTTAGCTCTTGCATTCTTCCATTCTTCGCCTGAGTTCGCAAGGATGTCTGTCTGAACCCATTTTGCCTCTGTGTCTGACCTCTGCATTGTTTCCTGGTCACACACCCTAAAACCCGTGGGGAAAACCAACAGACTGATCCGCGTCTCTGGGAGAAGTCTGATTTATCTCGTGTGTATCCTATGAAGTTCGAGTATCTTGTATTTGTCTGAGTCGTGTGGTGTCGTAACTGTGGTCTATTGTGGCCACGCAATTCCTAGACTGAGTGTGGCTTGTTGCCTTCTGCTTTCCTGATTTGTATTGACCAGTGGTTGTTGTCATCACCTTGTGGGAATTGAGTTGAAACTGGTTGAAGAAGCGGGTTGTTAGGCCCGTGGTTGAAGAGGCAGGTTGTGAGGCTTGTGAGTAGCTCTCTCCAGGTGAGAGAGTTTGTTGGGAAGTGGTTTTCTCTTAGAGAGAGTCCAGCACTAGCTACGGAGCTCTAAGAATTTCTGATCTGGTCTATTGTCGAGACCCTGAGAAGCAGGTGAAGTAGTTGATGGACTGTGTGACAGTGAAGGTGTATACTCTCGGGTGGAACATGCATGTGGGGAATGAGAGTCTGTGAGTAGTGGGCGTAAGAAGGCTCCTGGAGAGAATCCTTCCAGTTACACTGTGCAATTTCTTGTAACCTAAGCCTAGTCTAGGATTCCCTTGCCCTAGGTGGAGGTTAGACCCAGCTCGGGGGTGACCCATTGCTGAGCATGATGAGCAGCGTGGTCTATGGATGGGAGGTTCGTGGAAGGTATGCACGTAGTTGGTGGTCTTCTAATAAAAGATAAGTATCGCTTTTATGTTCATTTACATGTTGTGTAATGGTACATATGTTGTAATTGATGAGTATTGCATGTGTATGTTGTATATGTTGCATGTGTAGGCTTATTGTTATTTCCTCGTTATTATGTTATATATATGTAGAACAAACATTCTATGTTTATATGGATGTGTATGTTTTTCCGCAAGTATGTTTGTGTGGCATAGCCCAGTAGTTTAAGGTTGGAGTTGTCATAGATCAGAACAGTAAAAGACAACTTTAAGGTTGTGTCGGTAGCGTTGACTAGCCTAGTGGAGGGATGGGGATGTTACACCTTCGATGCAATGGACACCATTGCTACTTGGTTTGGGGGGTGTTGCTTGATAAATCCCTAGGTATAATTCTAGATCACAATAGACCCTTCTCATCTTCCAATGCAATTGGGAGAGTACTGATAATATGTTCCATCTTATTTCCCTCCATGATATACCCTTGTTCCTCAACATGTTCATCACAATTGTGGCATGCCCTTGATCTTTAACATGTTTTTGATCCCTCCTTAGTGAATACTCTGCATGGGATCTTTGACAAATCAACATGTGTGTCACCATGTTGGCATAACTCCAAATTCCTAGGCATCATAAATGGGATATCACAACTAACTTAGTCGGTGCATCCACTTTCCTCAACGGTCAAAGTTTACCAATTCTACTCCAATGCCACTAACAACCAATAGGTTTCTAGAAATCTGAAGACTTATTTATTCTTCTAGATGACTTTGTAACCATCTCATTGATGTTAGTCCTACATGTTTACTTAGATAACTTTTTAATCAATCATTTATAAATAGTAACAAGAAGGTAAGTACATGTATTTCAACCATGCATTTTTATAGTGATTGATCAGTATGATAAAAATATATCAGAATTGTCTTCATCAATTAAAGGCCATTGTGATTTCTTACATCACTTTGATTCCTACCATTCTTTATAGTCACATTGACTAGTTACATTATTTTGATTCATGCCTTATAGCCATTGTGATTTCTTATATCACTTTGATTCCTACCATTCTTTATAGCCACAATGACTAGTTACATCACTTCGATTCATGCCTTGAAATGATTTGCGCCTTTCTTTGTAGTTCATTTTTTTTTTTTTGTCAAAAATAGATGTACAATTAATCCAACATCAAATCATGTTGATATGTATTATCATTCATTAGCTCTATTCTCTTTGCTTTAATTGTTGATGCTTGTGTAACAAACTTAATTTACTTAATTAGCATGGTGTATTTCAATGCTAAATAAATCATTTCCACTAGGTCGAGTTCCTATTCATAATGACTCAACTCTTGTTGTGATTGTCCATTACAACTAACATGATTATGAATATAGTGCTCAACGTGAAATGAATCATGTGACTAACCAATGTTCTTATATATTGAAGGACTTATGCACTTAGGGTGATTGATCCGACTTTTCTACATTATCAAAAGCATGATGCCACCTTGTAGGAAGACAAAGAGAAAATAAGGAAAATGTTTGACCTTAATTTCCAAAGTATATTTGCTCTATATCCTCTTTCCCACCGAGTTCAATAAAAAAGAGAGTAATGTAGTAGAGTTGTTTGACCAAAGTATGTCCCTTTAAACTACGTTCAAAAGAAAGTAGAGTTTTGTAGTAGAGTTGTTTTGACCAAAGTATGTCCCTTTAAAATGGAGATGTTGACTAGAGATATCTAAGAAGGTTCTCTATCTTTCCCTATCCCAGAAGAATGATAGGTCCTTAGAATTAAATGATCTTTTTTATGATCATTTCTAAGATTATGTGAATGTAGGATATGGTTATAATTAGAATGGGAAAGCTTATGGAGTTCATAAATCAAGGCTTAATTAAAATAATTTCAAACATTGTTACTAAAGATATCATCACGATTATGCCTCTTAATGTTTCTTATAATATATTGGCCATTGTTACTAAAGATATCATAAATTGATGGAGTTCGATTATGCCTCTTAATATAATATATTGGCCAAGATCTTGACGTTAAGAATTTGAAAGGTTTCATAGATTTTTTTTAAGGAAGATTAATCTTGGACAAGCAAGATTCCATGTTTTTGAAATATGATTTTGACAAAGCATAAGATAGAGTTGATTAGATCTTTATCATTGATTTGTTAATTTGGTTGGGCTTTGCTTTCAATTTTACATTTTAGTTTTCTTTGATGTCAATTAATGTAACGGTATACTAACAAATCAAGTCCATTTGCTTAAATATATTAGATAAGGATGCCCTCTTACACTTTATCTCTATGTGATGGTTGGTGATGGGTATACTAACCAATCAAGTTCATTTGCTTAATATATATTTGCTTAAATATATTAGATAAGGATGCCCTCTTACACTTTATCTTTATGTTTATGTTTATGTGATGGGTGGTGATGTTTTTGGATATTTTCTAGAAACAATCTATGATGTAAGGGAGGAATCAAGGTATTTAGTACCCAAATCTAGATGTAAGGGAGGAATCAAGGTATTTAGTACCCAAATCTAGTGTATGTTTTAATTTTCATTTCTATTAGAGATAAAATTATTTATGAGGCAAGTAGGTGTTTAAACACATTCTATATGGTTTTGAGTGAGATAGAATTACTTAATGAGGTAAGGATGTGTTTAGACACATTTTATATGGTTTTGAGTGTTTTTGTTAGTAAGTATAAATCTAAGTGTTGGTTTATTAGATTTGATGGGATCTTTGCTTATTTTTATTTTGCTTAGCGAAGCATGAGGCTGGTTAGTAAGTATAAATCTAAATGTCGAATTATTAGACTTGATGGGATCTCTGTTTATTTTCATTTTCCTTAGCAAAGCATGAGGCCTGGGGAAAATGTGAGGTATCTAAGCATCTCCTTTAAGGATGGTCTTTCACCTCTTACAATGTGGGATTAGTGCATTAAAAGGGTTTTGTCAAAGTTGCATCACTTGTATTATAAAACTTTTCTCTTTCTTGGTAATCTAACCATAATTTTGAAAATTATAAAAGGGTCAAGTGTATTATTCATTGGGTTGTTTCCTTTCATGACATTATTTTTTTTTAGATGGAGGAGATTCTTGAGAGCATTTCTTTAATTTGGGTAATATTTATGGGAGTAGAGAAGATGTCTTTGATCACTTATGCATTATGAATAAGCCAAGTGGTGGGATTAGTCTCTTGGATATTTGTGCACAAGGGAGGATTCTAACAACAATTAATGTACTATAAGATGCATTGAAGGGGGTGTGTCACAAGGTTAGAATTTGCATTTTGCTTGAGCATCCCATACCACTCAAGAAGCCTAGTTTCCACGTCACACCAGCATGACCTTGTTAGTTGGGCATGACCATCTACCATGTGTATCACCTAGAATATGCCTAACTGGCATGTCTTAGCCAAACCCAAGACAGACACCTTAAACTGTATAGATTGTTAGAGTATTCATTTCACTATAAGCGATGATACATCGTCACCACCCAACCATAGGAAACCTACCATTTCCTTCCTAGAGCCAAGCATACTTGAAAAAACAATTTCCCAATGTGAGACCATGCTATCATCCATCTAAGCCAATGCATGATAGTCCATGAAGATCATGTCCCTCCGTCGTCATGCGTTCACATATCTTCAATGCACTTAGCAACATTGTTGCCTTGCAATGGATAACGCACAAAATCTATTACATTACCAAGCCGCATCATCCTCCACTGAATCTCGCTATGTAGCACCCCGTTGGTTGTCTGTCCCTGCTAGGCAAGACATCATTGGTCCTCCTAGCCTACGCACCAGTACATCGTCCTAACTATCTCACAATTCACCATGAGTCGATCACCAAGGCCACTAAATCATATGAACGCATTGTGCACCCTAAGTATGTTTACCCTCCATGTCATCCATTATGACATTGCCAATGGCACTTCAAGTTGGGTGCTTATAGAATGCCCCTTAGAAATATATCATCATTTACATGGCACTTCAAGTTGGGTGCTTATAGAATGCCCCTTAGAAATATATCATCATTTACATGACTCTTCATCACAGTGACATTGGTAAAGATATGTGGACATTGAACTTTGTGACATAATTGAGTCTCTCTCTTCCTTGCTCTCTCTCTTTTTCTCTGGAAACCCCCATTTGATATTATAGTTAACAATCCATATCCACAAATACAAAGTCTTGAGTTCCACCCTTAACAACCCTATTTGAGCTATCACATTTCTACTTAAAAAAAAAATTATTATTATAAAAAAAAAATTATTAAAGAAACAAGAGCGTTTAATGATTAAAAATATATTTTCACACATATAAGGTTTCTCTTAAAAGTGCATCTTATATGATAAATCATAGTCCCACTTTTTAATTGAATATCTTTTCTAAATGTGTTATGATACATAAAGTTCAAAGCATGTTGTAATTAAGAGAGCCATATATCTATGCACAAATACTTTTCTAACTATCCATATTCTCTTTTATCTTTGTAAAGATGGTGCAAAAGCGCAGAAAGCATCGATCACACAAGGAATCTCTAAGTTTTTTCTTTGGTTCGTTTGAAGTGAGATGTTCATTCACGCACTTAGAAGATGGCAAGGTGGGTTGTGTCACTTTTCATTTATTCCCTCCCCTCGATATTGTGAAGGGCATTAGTAATTACCACACGACAATGTAATCCAATTTGAAGCGACCTCGCCTCACATTAAAAGAATCATATGCAATCACGCGACCTATCTCAATGCTTAGCTGACATCAATTTATGACGACAATGGGCCAACCTTTAAGGTCCACAATGTGATAATAAAAGCACACATGAGATTCGGTGGGCTCCCTACAATCGTCCTTCCCTTTATCATTTTTAGTTTGACCATCACAATATAACAAAGGTGGGATAATGACATTCATTCTACACCACATTCTAATCACATTTTTGGTAATAATTTGGGGGCATTCTAATCACATTTTTGGTAATAATTTGGGAGGAATCTACTTTTAGATATTGTTAAATTTATAAATTGTAATATTATCTATCATATAAATTGTATTTTTGAGTAAATTTGAGTTTTTTATCAAACCAAATGGTCGAAATGAACAATGTTAATCAACAATTTTGAGATTTTCAAATTCTAAAAAGATTTTTAAAACAAATTAATATGAATGTATGATCAAACACCAATGTAACTGACCAAAAAAAACTATAGCTAGAAAAGGTAATTGAAGGCAAGGAACTAGGTAAGAAAAAAGTTGATATCAAGGTAAGTGATTTAAACTCAAGTGGTGAAGCAAATACATAGATAAAATATTATTATACCCTTGAAACGACTAAGGAGGAATACCCAAAGTTGTTAAATGTAAAAGGGAATATATTTTGAAAAAAATAATGACCAACATGATTTTATGTTTGATAAAATGTGTTTTTGAATTGCTTAATTTTCTGGTTGTGAATTTGACCTTTGAAATTCAACATTAAATAATAGATCTTGTAGCAAGAGTGGGTTTAGTTCAGTAAGTTACAAGAAGGTGGAGTAAGTCATTATGTCACTTAGAAGAGTGGTAGTGATTGTAGTTTTAAATGTATACCTAGAACATTCTTTTGTTGGGGTTAAGATTTGATCATTAGTCACCCTTTTGCATTATGCTTGATGATAAGTATTCATCCTATGAGCTCCACTACAAAGTATCCACCACTACAAAGTATCCACTTCTTATCGGCTTGTGTATCACCTTTTTGGAGCCAATTGGGTTGTTCCTTACTCCACAATGAGTTTCATTTCTTTACTTGGTGAAGTGGGTTATCCTTTGATCAACACAATGTTGTTACTCATTGAGGTTTTCCAAATTTTCCTTTCACTTTATTTCCATGGCCCATGTTTTTCAATCATGTCCCAATCATGTTTTATCAATGTTTGTCAATTGAGTTTTTTAATCTCCTCATCAACTTTCATTTCTTAGTATTCATGAGTTTTTCTACCCAAGTAAAATCCCAACCATTAGAACTTGCTCGAGGCAATGTGCCATTTTCCTTGATTGGTGGGAAAGTTCCTCGTTTTATCGACATCTTGGATATGGTGTGTCTCATTCCTTCAAAGAGAAAATGTGCACATTGATCATTTGCTCAACAAGCTGACACCTTAATCATGTATTTTTGTTATTTTATTGGATTAACACTTGAGTTGCCCCATTTTCTCAATACGTGTCTTAACTAACAAGATGACTTTCCTTTGCTAAGTGGATTAGGCCATAGATTTGCTCGAAGAAAAATGGTTCGATATCAAGCACTATATGTTTTATGCTCATCAAGCAAAGACATATTTGCTTAGTGTTCCTATACTTTATCAATTTGTTAAGTTTTCAAACTTTCTTTACGTTGAGTAGCATTTTCCTGGTGGACTTACCATGTCTTGTCACCTATTACACTAACATCAACCATACACACTTAAAAATTTGAGTTTTACCTTTTTAACACGCATTTTCATTAATTTCGAATTAAAGCATGGATCTTGAATTCCAAAATAACCAAAACACTCAATTTCAGTGATGTCATTGTAATTAATATTTTCCAATTTTAATGCAATGTGTGTTTTTTATGTTAATCGCCACATGAAAGACCCTTATTGATCCACATGTCTAATATACATTGTTGGGTCGTTGTTTTGGTCCACTCTACAGTGTACACTATTCGTTAGTCTTCATTTTGTCCATTTTAACCTATCCCTTTGCTATATTTCCTTATGTTTTTTAAGTTAAAATGCCAATACAAGCTACAAGGTATTTTGTTGCTTAACTCATTAATTTCCCTTACCCTTTAGTGAATTAGAGAATTAAAGGAATAGTTTTACTATTGATGGTGTTTTGAGAGTTCAAATACGATAGTGGTTGGACAGTTTCCATAGATAGTTTTGCCATGTCATTTTCCAGTGCATGAGGATAGATCTGGAACTTCCATGACATGGGTTTTGTGCGGAACATGCCCAATTAGGTGATTTTCAAGCAAACTCCTCATAAAGCACGTGATGGGGAGTGTAGGGGCGTTTCTTCAAAGAGGATTCACCTAGATTTCCTATTGCAGACGTTTTTCAAACTAGATGCCCAAATTGGAATGCCTAGTCAAAGGAACGAGTTCAAATACAGACATTAGAATCTATTCTCATCCTTTGTGTGTTATGAGGATCTTGTATAATCAGATCTCAATCCATTCTCTCATAGAAATCGATCCAACAAAATCAGATAACCATCATTTGCTAATTCGCAGATTTGGGCGATTCTAGCAATGGGGGAATTAGTTATGTTCTGATGTATAAATGTGCAATTAGATGATATATTGGGGGGCAAGGGGGGTTATGAAGTGGAGATTAGACAGTGTTGTAAGAAGGAATTGATGAAGTCGTCGATGAGGTTCTACATGTTGAGTTGAAGACTCTCTCTTTTTCCATGGATTAATACAAAGCCATGTTCTTGCCTATGAAATTGTGATTGAATTTTAATATTGTAGTTCCTTTTCCATAACGTGTGTCGAGATTGGAAGTGCCCCCATTCTCTAGCATGCATTCTATCCATTTACTTTTATTTTGTAGTTCAAATTGTAAGTTTGATTTCCTATACACTTTCTAGTTTAATATTTTCATTTTTGTTGCTTTCATTTCATAGTTGTGCACCTATAGAAATCACTGAAGATTAGAAAATCGATTTTGTTTATAAGTGATCACATGAAAATTAATTGAATGAAAGATTTTGATTCATGCCCAAAAGAATTTAAATGAACTTTGATCTGATAAGATATTTTTGTTGTGTCCTTCGATCTGCATTTTTATTTGACTTCACTACAAGTCTATTTGATGGCAGCTGCAGGAATATAAGGATCTATTCTTTACTAAAGGATTTGATTACTACAGAAACCTTCTAATCTATGAACAGAATGAAATACTATAATATGTGTGTTGGATGATGAAAACCTTAGTCATGATTAGTTGGACACATTCTTGTTACATTGTACTTAGGTTCCAATTTGAGTGATTGTTTATGCTTTTATGTGTCATGCTCTTTATTTATTATTTTGTGTGATCAGTCAAGTGTGGTGTGTCTCAAAAATCCTAGTGTTCTTAACACTAACGATCTTACGAAAATTGCAAAGCTACAAGACTTGAACATACAACCCTAAGACCTTTCGACTTTGATTTTCAGAATTACAATTTGAATTCAGTAGCATAGTTAGTTGCCTATTCCTGCATATATTTTGTCGGCATCTCACAAGTTTACAAACACCCTAGTTGATCATTTAATGTTCATCAATTTAAGAAATTTAATTGACCAACATTTTGGCGTCGTTTCCGAGGAAATTCTAAGGGATTTGACATTGGTAATTTGGTTTTTAGTTATTTCATTTTTTCCCTTTGGTTTTTGCATATGATTTTTGGTTGTGCTAACATTCTAGATGTAGTGAGATAGTGACAGTGAGATGAGAGGCAAGAACCTATTAAGCCCTAAATTGTGGCACATTACCCCTTAATTGGGGAATATTACATTATTATTGTTATTTTATTTATGTCGGCTTGGGTCCATTAGTTGTAATTGTATCTCCTAGTCTCATATATATACCAAGGAGACCTTTTCATTTGGAATCATCTTGTATTTGTAAATTTATGTGGTGTATAAGGAGGTTTCCCCCTTGAAGAGGATTATTATCTGAAATTATCTCTCTATCAAGGATTTGAGTACTTATTCTGAGGTTTTTTATGCTATTTTGATATTTGGTTCCTAACATTTGGTATCAAAGCTCAAGGTCTTGGGGTTTCACTGTTGCATCTAAGACACCTTGGAATTTTCACTATAAATATTTTCTATGATGTTTCATAGGGAACTCCTTGGATTATATTTAGTAGACGAATCAAGGTACTTGGGGTTCAAATTTCATCACCTTAGGCCTTATACTTTCGAAGATATAGCCTATGTAAGATAGGGTTTTGGAATCATCTTGAATTTAGTCATTGCAAAATTTTCTCTATAAACTTTTTGATGTGACATTTCAGACCCTAAAACTTGGAGGGTATTCATATAAATTATCAAGGTAGTGGTGATAAATATTTTAGCTTCTATATCATCATACTTTTGTAGATACACCCTGGGTAACATAGGCTAGTTGACTAGTCATATTAACTAGTCTCAAATAGGTGTTCCAAGTAAAATAGTGATATCTTCTTCAGTGAGTATCCAAATTAAGTGAGACTAGTTGCATTGGAAATCGAACAGTCTGTAGTATCTCTGGTGCAAGTTTCATAATCAAATATCATATATTATTCTCTTGTCACGCTTTACAAGTATGCTCTCCTTGAAGGGCCAAAAATAAGCAAGGTGTGGGGAAGTTACCATAACTTCCACTTGGCACATTCAATTTTGATTAGAATGGTGGCATTGAAGATAATATGTATCATAGAACTATAGAACAAAAATTTTAGACCCAGAAAGGCCAAAAATTTGGAGATACAACAGAATAAAGATCATATAGCAGAACCACCTCGAAATCAAGGTTTAAAAGTGATATTGGGCCAACATGCCACCAAAAAAGGGAACTTCTACACCAAATAAGCCTTCAAATAGTACTACTTGGACTCTTGATGAAGGTGAAGAAATGCGCAGGGACATAAATGATTTACAAAACAAGACAATAACAAAATATGAACTACAAGGGATGATGGATTCAACTGAAGCTAACTTGGAGGCAATAATGGATACTAAGATGGATTGTTTAAAAAGGGAGATCATGGAAGGATTGAAAATTTCCTAATAGAGAGGCCACCTGAAAGTGAAAATGTATCCCATGAAATTTGTGATGAGGACACAAGGAAGATGAATCAAGACTGGAGAAACACCAAATTTGGGTTGAAGACCAACCACTTTCCTAAGATTGATATGAGGAATTTTGATGGAAAGGATCCAATCACATGGATACTTCAGATGGAGCAGTTATTTAATCTACATGATATGCCACACACACAAAAGGTATGAATTTCTTCTTTATATTTAGAACCCAATCAATTTTTGTGGTAACGTTGGTTTTGTTCTCGAAAATCACTTGTCACTTGGACAATTTTCACGGAAGAAATGATAGCACACTATGAGGATACAAGGAGAAATACCTTTGTTAGCCAATTGATAAATCTCAAGAAAAATGGTTCAGTTGCGGAGCACATTAACAACTTCCAAAGATTGAATATAAAGGTAACAAATATTCCAGATGAGCACTTGATTGATGTATTCATAGGAAATTTAAAGGATAAATTTCAGCATGAGGTTATCGTATGGGAACCCAAATCATTGGACAATGCGTTCAGGGTGGCGAGAAATGTTGAAAGTAAATATGTGGCTATGGCTACTAGAAGGACCACTCCTAACATCTATCAAGAGAATAATGTTACTTCTTCTAAAGCACCTCAACAATTGGAGGAAATAAAAGCAAAAGGTTTATGCTTTAATTGTGACAACAAGTATAGTAAGGTACATAAGTGTGGTGAGAAGAAATTATTCTACATATATTGTGAAGAGGAAGAAGAATAAGAACAAAAACAAGAACCATCTCAAGATGAAAACGTAAAAGAGATTTCTTCTGAAGAGTTGACTCTCATGATATCATGTAATGCATTGGCCAGAATTAACACTCCTCAAACCCTCAAGATCGAAGTATATATCAAAAAGAAAAAGCTAATAGTCCTAGTTGATTCTGGTAGTATTCATAATTTCATTCACTATAAATTAGCCAAAGCTCTCAATTGCTTTATACATCCAACGCCAAAGTTTCAAGTAATGATTGAAAATGGAGGAACTATCAATTGCTCAAGAAAATGACATAAGATCAATCTTAGTATGGGGGAATATGTAATGAATATTCCAATGATTTCTATACCCATGGGTGGTGTTGATGTTGTACTAGGGGTCCAATGGTTACAATCATTGGGAACAATGGCTTTTCATTTTCAAGAACTTTTCATGAAATTTTCATTGGAAGGAAAGGAAATTGAGTTAAGGGGTATTACAGGGAAACCCAATAAGGTGATAATCTCTAATGGAATGAAAAAATTATTGAAAAGGGGGCATCAGGGGTAATTATACAACTATTCTCACTAGATGTTCAAACATCTAAGCCATCTATTCCCCTATATCTCCAAGGGATCAATGATAAGCATTCCAAAGTGTTTAAAGATATTCCCAGAGGTCTTCCACCCACTCAAAATCATGATCATGCTATTCACCTAATTCTCGGGAGTGTTCCTCCTAACATCAAGCCTTAAAAATACCCTTATTCCCAGAAGAGGGAAATTGAGTGTACAGTTGAAGAAATGTTAGATGTTGGAATTATTAGACCTAGCCAAAGTTCTTACTCTGCACTAGTGGTAATGGTACTCAAGAAAGAGAGCTCATGGTGTATGTGTCTAGATTATAGAGAGCTCAACAAGATCACTATTAAAGATAAGTTTCCCATTCCTATCATTGATGAATTGTTAGATGAACTACATGGAGAAATTTACTTCAAAATTTTGGATCTTCATTCAGGGTATCATCATATTAGAATGAAGGAAGCAAGTATCCCAAAAACAACATTCTGGACTCATGAAGGCCATTATGAATTTTTGGTCATGCCTTTTGTCCTTATGAATGCACCTTCCACATTCCAAGGGTTGATGAAATCCATTTTCAAGCCCTTCCTTCAAAAATCCGTGTTAGTGTTTTTTGATGATATACTAATCTATAACAAGTCTTGGGAGGATCATGTTCAACATGTCAACAAGGTGCTACAACTACTAAAGGAGCAACAACTATATGCCAAACCATCCAAATGTTTCTTTGGGGTGAAGGAGGTAGAGTATTTGGGTCATATTGTATCTCATGAAGGTGTCAACGTAGACCCTAACAGGGTTAAGGCCATGATGGACTGGCCGATTCCCAAAACATTGAAGAATCTTATAGGATTTTGGGTTTTGACAAGTTACTATCGCAACTTTGTATGGAACTATTGAAGAATAGCAGCACCTTTAATACCATTATCTAAGAAGGATGAATTTTCATGGACTCCAGAGGCAACTTAAGATTTTGAACAACTTAAAGAGGCGATGTGCAAATCTCTTGTCTTGACCACACCAGACTTCACAAAAACCTTTATTGTGGAATGTGATTCCTCAGGAAATGGCATTGGTGTTGTTCTAATGCAAGAAGGAAGGCCCCTTGCTTTTGAAATTCGGCCACTCAAGGGAAAGGACTTACACAAACCCATTTGTGAGAAGGAAATGATGGAAATACTACATGCATTGAAGTAATGGCACCCTTACCTAATAGGTAGGCACTTCAAGGTAAAAAAAGATCACAATAGTCTTAAATACTTCTTGGAACAAAGACTATCTTCAGAAGAACAACAAAAATGGGTGACCAAGATGTTGGGTTATGATTTTGAAATCATCTAAAAAAAGGGAAGAAAAATGTTGTGGCATATGCACTCTCAAGAAAGGTGAAGATGTTGAGGCCTTTCTCTGTGCTATCTTGATCATCCAACCTGATTGGATAATAGAAGTGAGGGATGAATGGAAGAATGACGAAAACGTGTGGAATATCATTCAAAGGTTGCAGCAGGATTCCAGTGCATCAAATACATTTACATGGAAATATTATTCACTATGGTACAAAGATTGCTTATATTTATGTAAGAACTCCCAACTCAAACAAAAGGTACTCTTGGAATTGCACACCTCTTTCGTAGGAGGGCACTCAGGATTTTTGAAAACCTACCATAAGGTCAAGAAGGAATTTTTTTTGGGATGGCCTTAAAACTGATGTTCAAAGGTTTGTCGTTGAACATTTGGTTTGCCAACAAAATAAGGTGGAAACAATTAAGACCCCAAGTCCTTTACAACCATTAGCAATCCCAAGTCAGCGTTGGGAGAAGGTTTCCATGGATTTCATCTCAGGGTTACCAAAGTTTAAAGGAAAGACTGTCACCATGGTGATTGTTGATAGACTGACAAAGTATGCACACTTTTGTGCACTCTCTCATCTTTTCAAATCCAGTACAGTTTCCACCGCATTCATGGAGACAATTCAAAAGCTACATGGAAGACAAAAGATTATTGTAAGTGACAGAGATCCCATCTTCACTAGACATTTTTGGACATAATTATTTTCTTTTTTGGATACTCAATTGGCTCATAGCTCATCTTATCATCCTCAATATGATGGAAAAACCAAGATAGTGAACAAATGCCTAGAAGGATACCTTTGTTGTTTTGTATCTGATAAAAAAACACAATGGTTCAAGTGGTTACCCTTGGTAGAATGGTGGTATAACACTTCCTTTCATACTGCAACAAAAATGACACCATTTATGGCACTCTATGGATATCACCCACCTTCCATAACTTCTTCTCTAAAAGAAAAATCTAAGTATCAAGCAGTGGAAGATCACATCGAGCATCAACAACAAGTTCTCCAACTCTTAAAGGACAACCTGACCATGGCACATAATCACATGAAACAACAAGAAGATCAGCATCGTAGTGAAATAAGTTTTGATGTGGGGGATTGGATATTTTTAAGACTACAACCATACAAACAGATGTCCCTCGAGCAAGCTAAGAAGGATAATAAATTATCACCCAAGTACTATGGCCCTATTGAGAAATCAACACACCCTAAAAATCATGTGTCAAATTTTACTTTTTTGGGTACCACTTGATCTTTTTCACTGTCTAATTCGACTTCATTGTGAAAATTGTTTCCTTTTCTTATCATCTTGACTCTCATTAAGTCTTTCAAAGTTTGCTTGAATCTATGAAAACTAACGACTTAAAAGGCCTAACCTTTAAATAAAGAATCAACAGCCAAAATATTTCACCCGATGCGCCCAAATTCGGCATCGGAAGGATTTAAAAGATGAAGGAAAATCACTCAAAAAAACCGCAGTCGTTGAGCTTCGATCTTCATCGGCATCGGCAAAAGGAATTTTTCTTTCGTGACAAGCATCACACAAGGATATCACTGAAAGTTGGTCCCCTTCGGCTTCGGTAAAATAAGAAAAGAGTAAACATTAAAGAATAAAGAAATGATATCATTGATGGCTGATACGTGACGCGCTTAGCAAAACGGAGAAGACCAAACCGCGACGAACGGTCAAACCACTCTAAAAAAAATTCTTTGATCGCCAACTCTCGAAATGTTTCGTCATAGAGAGTTTTGAAGACGCTAACCCAAAGGAAAATACATGGTATTTTTATCCCCGATCATTGATCCCCAACATCTTTTTGGCATCATCGATCCCAGGTTTAGTTTAAAAATGCACAACTTGAAGAAAGACCCGACTCTGACTAATACTTGCGAGTTAAGTCACCGGTTTCATTTCCATGTGTCCCAGGCCAGTCTCACCACGTCAGTGTCGTACGATGAAATCGATAGGCGTCAGAGATTTTTCAAAATGGTCGTTTAAATTTACTGATAGAACACATCACCCTTCGTGCCTTCGCCATCAACCCACGATGAATTAAATTGCAAAGATCGGGGAGGAAAATACACAAAGAAACTCAGAGCACCATTGAGGATGAATTTGGAGTTAACTTGGAGGAAATACGGTTTTTCTGAAGGGCGTGAACAAGGGGCACTACGCAATGAATCCCAGGCTCGAAAATATGTTCTGAATTAGACAGAAAAATATATGGATGAAGAACACAAGAAATGCATACACAAAGAAAAGAAACGATACATCCAACCACTACAACCAGAATCCTTTCATCAAAGTTTCAGGACTTTTACATTAGGTTTCAATCAAGCTCAAAGTACATACAATAGACACTGTCTACACTATTTGGCCAACCAACCCAGTTTACGTTAAAAAAAAACATGAAAATCTTCAAAACTATCAAGATTTGTGACACGTCTGAGAATACAAAATAGAGTCGGTTAATCATGTCTCTTCTACATGCTGGCAAGATCCACGTGGACTTTCTCCCCGGTTGCTTCAAATTCTCTAAGATGTTTCATATTTTGTTCTTCCAATGCCCTTTGTGCTTCATGTAGCTGCACGATCGTTTATTGCGCTTCTCGGAGTTGTCTCTTGAGCCATGTCACGTTCCCTTCATGACCCTATGATACTGACACCTCAAAGGTATTTTCCACCAACTATCATCTTAATTCTCTATTTTCCTAGTAGAGTTCGATGATGGCAAGTTGTGCCTTCTTCAATTGTTAATTCGGCTCTCAAACTTTAGTAAATGTGGCATATTTCCTCCTCGTTCCGCTCCCTCTTCCCTGACTTCTGACTTCGACAGGCTCTATCTGAATATCACGCATAAGTAATTCCTTGGCAGCCGATCTTGCGCACGGATCGCCTGGGATTTGGGTTTCCCCAGCTTCCTTATTATTCCTAGGCCTTCCTCTTCTCTAGGGTATCTGTTGTTGGGGAGGCATGTCTTCCAACTTCCTTCCTTCCGACACAACTTATTCCACTTCGACCTTCGCATGGTGTGATATCATCATTTATGTGTGCATGTAGGAACCTCCCTTTGAAACCTCGGGAATGCCCGCTGCGAGTAAGAACGAATCTTAGGCACTTTGGGGCTCAATCCTGGCACTTTTGTTGCTTTGTGTGCCCCTTCTTATGTTTTGAGGGGTTCCCATGGTGCGACACATATCTATCTTATCCACAGGGAACTTGGCGAGGGCCCGAAGCGGAAAAATTGATCAATTTGAGCTCGCGAGACGAACTACCAACAGTGCATAAGCTCGGTTGGTGAGTAGAATACATGAAGAATATCCATAATTTATAAAAGAGCGGGCAGTAGGTGGAAACATGCCAGGGAACACTGAATTCATGGCAACTGGATGTTTTGAAAAAAACTGGAGATTTTGTGTGGCACATCTGCACGACGAATACGTTTTGAGGCGTGTGAGATACAGTCGATAGGAGATGCAGGGCGTGCGTGACCCGAGTGCCATGATTTTGTATTCTTCCAGCCTTCATGATGAGATAATGATGGTTGCTACACTTTCTGACGTGACTTATGTTTAAACACATCGCCTCAACCTGAGGCACATAACGACTTCCCTTATGACAGGACCCGACTCTTTTGGAACATACTCGTACTCTTAACACATGTTTGGCTCTAACATCCTTTCCCGACTCCAAGGGCTAACCGAACACTGGCATGACTTCGACTCTCATGTTATTATGTACTCAATGATGTGACACACAGACCCACCATAACTAAGAGAAAAATGACGGCTCTAAGAAAAGTGAAGCAAGTAATTTGAAAGCTGCAGAGATCCCGTAAGTATCGAATAACTAGGTTTAGCGAGCTTTACAGGTATGTACCAATCTAGATTTCTCATGCTTACACTTTATACATGTATTTTACCTAGTGTTACTCTATACATGGTCTCTAAAGGATTTCATTTTTTGATTGCAGGAAAGATGCCTCCGAGTATTGGACAAGAATAGATCGGGAGCCTCATTGGGAAATTCAAGAAAATGGGACAAGTGCGAGAGGAACTGGATCAAAATCAATAAGGAAATGAAGGACATCGGGCTCTCTGAGTTTGGCATACCCGATAAATTTGTCGACTTACGCGACATATTCAAATCGTGCACTGAGAAAGATTCATCATGGGCCGAAGAACTAGAAAAGGTGGTAGATACAGTACTAGGTCAAGTGCGATGGTTTATGGAACACCCGATCAAAGCTCAGGCTATGTTGCAACAGTTAAGTTCTAGTCTAGTCAAGTATCGGCCACATGCGGTAGAGATAAGAGAGATTTATGCGGCCCCGATGGAATAGCATAGATTCCCATATGCCAACACCTGCGAGGAGTTATTCATCAAGTGGTCGGAGTACGAGAAGAGTCACCCTTTTAAAGTGATATCTTGAGATGACTCTTTGATAAATTGATAGGAGAGAATGCCACGTGGTGAATTTTTTTTTACTTATATGCACTTTAGCCATTATTTTTAGTTAATTTTATGTTATAAATAAGAGCATCAATTGATTATTTAAGGGTCGATGGTTGTTGCAAGAAACTCTCATTTTTGGTTTTGTTAAGAATTATTTTGGAGTCACCTTTAATTAAGAAGTCCTTTTGGACCAGAGACTAGTTTATGTTTTCATCAAATGCGTATATGATTGGATGTGGAAAAGAGCTATTTCCTATTCCATCTCATGAATGGATGCAATAACGAGTAAGAGCTATTAAATCTATTGATAAGTTATCTAATGCATTGTTTTACAGTTCTTTCTTTAATGATGAAAGAAAATCTTTGTGTTATCATGTGATTGATGATTAGAGTTGAGTGAATTATTTTTCTTACCATTGTTTATCACATGCATGTTTTCTCCTGATAATTTGTATCTCAGTCAGTAATTGGAATATTCACATGGTTAATGTATTAATACTAGGCTTGTGGTATACGATCATTCACTGAATGTTAGGGTGTAAGGGTTATACCAAGCCCAACCTCTTCTCCCGTAGTTAAAGTTTGTTCCCATTTGTTTCCTAGTTGGTTTATACCAACTTTCCATCCTATATTAGTCCCATCTAAGAGAAAATACAAAAATAAAGAACGTTTGAACTGAAGGAGAGGCCTTCACAAGAAAATGTAAAGCCCATCGATTAATTGGTCGGATCGAAAGATCTGGAGAACCATTCCACTATTAAACATTGCAGAGTCTAATTGGGCCTCAGTGGCAGGCTTGGTTCCTACTGTTGAATTAAATGGATTTAGGCCCCATCAACAGAATTGGTGCTAGAAGGAGGGCCTGAAGAATGAATGGTTGAATACATATTCCATATAATATTTTAGACAGCCTGTAGATTCAAAACAACCCACATGCATGGCTAGTCATTCCCAAGACAGCCCACACACACTGAGTACTCTTTAAATGAGTAAATCACCCCAGCCTGAGGAAGAACGCTTGTTCCTTGATATACCTTACGCTCTTCCTCACGAGGAATTAAATCAATTTAGAAGAATCACAGGAGCATACGCCCGACAGATCGGTGCATTTTCCTTAGCTCTGATACTTCCTCGAAGAAAAAAAATAAGCATACCAGTGGTCGACACCCCCGACCATGTCTTTGTGCACACAGTAGAAGACCTAATAGATTTCGCAATCACCGAAATCGAACATCCTCTTAATCTAATCCCTGAAACGCCAGTCGGCGATGTCTTTGAGCTGGACGATTTTTTGGAAGAGGAAAAGATTAACTCAGGATCTGAAGATATGTAAGACAACAATGACCATGATGAAGAAAGGGGAAACCCACCTCAGAACAATCAACCTTGGTTGACAAGAGATGCTCTGGCCATCCCTGCACGCGTACATAACCTTCCTCGACATCCAGAGAAGTTACTTCCTAAATTTGACCCTGAAACCTCAGGATTGGCTGAAGATCATATCAATAAATTCATACTAGCCATCAGACTGATGAATATCCAGCATGAAGACGTGTTTTGCAGGTTGTTCCCCTATAATTTTGAGAATTTGTCTTCCACGTGGTATTTTAACTTTCCTGTAGGATCTATAACTAGTTGAACAAAGTTTCAAAAGGACTTTCTAGATAAGTTTGCAGAAAAAAACTACTATGGGAGATCTGATGGTTGAGTTGTTCACCACCACTATGAGTTCGAAGGAAAGAGTCAAATATTTTAATCAAATATTCACTACCATCTTAAACAAATTCCAACCTGAAGTTAAACCTACTCAGGAATTGCAAATCGAGGTATATGCCAATGCTCTCCTAGCTTCTATTTCCATGTTTGTGAAGAGAGATGCCAAACTAACCCTAGCTGAGAATTTTGAAGAAGCCAAAATGATAGAGTTCTAGATGAAAGGGTGTAAAGAAGGCCAGGTCTCTTTAGTTAAGACGGAAGTTCAACCTCCTCCCATAAGAGGACTCTTATTAACTAGAACCACAGGGAAACAAACATAACAAGGTCCTGAAAAAGCTAAAGGAGACATAGAAGACATACAGCGCATGGTCAAAAAACTATCCAACGAAATCATAGACATGAAGAGAAGTGCAGGGGAGGGAAACCAAGGTCAAAGGCCCTATAAGTCTTTCTTTAAAAGGAAACCACTGTTCAAAGAAATTGAACCTCCCCCAGCTAACTTAAATATTGATCAAGGAAATGTAGCATCTGATTCCTTCTCTACTTATCACCAAGAAAACCACTCTGAAAGAGACTACCCTCAATGGGTGCATGCCATGAATTTGATGGCCAACCGATTTTTAGATGAATTCTCCCTGACCGAACAATTAATTGGCTCCAGTATGAATATCTTCGATCATGAAGAAATTTCTCCACCAGAAGAAACAACCATGTTGATATGGGATCCTGACCTAGCCATGCCTTCCGACGACCTGTTTGAGGTTCAAGAACCACCCGTTGAAGTCTTGGTTGTGAAAACATGACGTAGGGTTCAACCTGTCTCAAACGAACTTACTACTACCCAAACTTCAAGAGCAAGATCAACTCCCGATCACCCAAAAGCGCCTTTTTCTCCCCATAAGAACCCTATAAGCATCCATACCCGAGAATCGCCCAAGATAGATTACAACGTAGTTGAATATTTGAAGAAGTTGAAGGCTAATATCTCAGTTATGGAAATATGTAGAATCCCTCAGTAAAAGGACTTCCTGCTACAAGATTTGAAATCAGTAGAGAATCCTACAACAAGCAATGATCAGGGAAGAAATCTAACTCCCTCAGATCTAGTAAATAAACCAAATGTGAACACATGTTCTAAAGATAAGAAGGGAAAACATGTTCCACCTTTCCTATTAACATTTGAAGTCTTCAACAGAAATCTCCATAACTCTTTGGTTGATTCAAGAGCCTCCTCTAATGTTATGCCACTTTGTATTTGCAAAAAAATAAACACGGTCCCTCTCAAAAGTGACAAACATGTAATACAACTAGACAGAACCCAAGTCAAGGTCATGGGAGAACTCAAATATGTTACATTTAGAATAGAGACACATCCTAAATTTGTACAAGTGATTGACATTATTGTAGTAGATATCCCAGAAGCTTACGGGTTGTTATTAAGCCGAGATTGGTTTTAAAATTTAAACAGATACTTTAGCATAGACTGGGCTCACCTTTGGTTTTCATTAAAAGGACACAAAAACATGATCAGAATTGATAGGGAAATATATTTGAAACCTACTGTCACTAATCTAGAAACCCTCAACGAACCCTCATCGATAGATTTCCCTGTGTTGGGTAATTATTCCTGTGATTCTTACTTCGGGAATTTCTCCCCTCTCTCCTCTAATGTCCCTCTTACGCAAAACTCTGAAATAATATTTCGAGAGGAATTGTCGATGACGACAGAGGAAACCCTCTTTTGTCAAGACCCTACGTTAGAGATCACAGAACTCACTGGAGGAAAAGAGGAGAGTAATAAGAAAGGGGAAGTTGATAGAATTTTCCCACAAGTTTGGACCTTATACTTTGATGGATCTAAATTGCAAGAAGGGTCTGGGGTAGGGTGCATCCTCATTAATCCTAAAGGTAAACGACATTTTCTATCCTGTAGACTTGAGTTTGAGTGCACAAAAAATACCGTTGAGTATGAATCTCTAGCACACAGGCTAAAGAAATCCATAGACCTAAACTTCAAAGAATTAAAGGTTTTCAGAGACTCTGAAATCATTGTTAGATAGATAAGGAACACAATAAATTAAAACTCTCCACACCTAAAGAACTACCAACAGGAAGTGCACAGACTCATAGAACATTTTGAAGCTTTCAACATTACAGTGATTCCTAGAGAAAAGAACATCCTTGTTGATTCTCTGGCCACCGCTGCTTCAAGGCTATCACCTCTAGAAGATTATGAAGCCTCCTATTTCACTATGGAGCTACTCTACAAACCATCGGTGCCCAATAACATTTCTAATTGGAAGGTATTTCAGAAATCTCAACAAAGCTTCAGAAAAGGACAACTACCCAGTTCCACCAATGGAGAAACTCCTGCAGATGGTGTCTGGCTCTGAAACTTTATCCTTACTAGGCAGTTTCTCAGGGTACAACCAGGTTTTAATTTCAGAAGAAGACCGTTTGAAAACTACCTTCGGAACCAAGTGAGGAACTTTCACTTACAAACGCATGCCTTTTGGGTTAATCAATGTAGGAGTGACCTTCCATAGGGCCATGGACATAGAATTTTGGGGACTAATCAACAAGTGTGTAGTACTGTACTTGGACGACGTGACCGTGTATTCAAAGAATAGGGAATATAACATCCAACACTTAACCCAGATTTTCAAAAGGTGTAGAAAATATGGTATATCCTTAAACCCTAAGAAAATTATCTTTGTTGTCGAAGAAGGTAATTTGTTAGGACACATCATATCTCAAGAAGGCATTCACATAGACCCAGAAAGAATTAAGCCTATAGCTCAACTTCCATTGCCTTGCAACAAGAAGGTTATGCAGTCGTTCTTCGGGAAAATCAATTTTGTTAGGAAGTTCACTCTCGATTTCACGGAAACTATTAAACCATTACAAAACATTATTCGTAAGGATGTTGAGTTTAATTGGGATGATGAATGGAAGGAGTCTTTCAGCAATATTAAAACTGCAATCTCGCAAGCCCCAGTGCTGCGAAGTCTCGATTATAACAAAGATTTCTTCCTCTATACTTTCGCCTCTGACTAGTCGTTAGCCATGGTATTAACTCAGATGGATGATGACAAAAATGAAGCCCCGGTATTATTCATGAGCACTAATATTTAGGGGGGCGAACTAAACTATCCTGTTATAGATAAACATGCTTATGCATTTTATAAGGCAATAAAACATTTCATATCTTATATCCTCCACAACCACACCAAAGTAATTGTACCTCACCCTGCATTTTGATCTCTATTTACTCAACATGATATGGCGAAAAGAAGAGGAAATTGGATGGCGGTAGTTCAATAACTCGATCTCGATATAAAACCTGTCGAACTAGTTAAAGGACAAGGGTTATGCAAACTGGCAGCTGAAGCTCAAGGCCAAGTAAATGAAGACCCCGGATGGGAGAATGAAATGGAATTATGATATGGTGAAGGTTCATACATCTCCTCGGGACAAGAGTCTTTGTATGAGAAACTAACTTATCTCCTACACCATGGGACTTGTCCAGATAAACTCAACCCTAGGGAAAGGAGAGCTCTCATGTTAAAATATTCGCAATATCACCTCATAAATTCGATACTCTTTTGGGTTAATTATGATGGGGTACTTTTGAGATGCCTTGAACGTGAAGATACAGATAAGGTTTTGAAGGAGCTCCATGATGGCCCTGTCGGTGGAGATTTTGCAAGAGACACCACCGCTCATAAGATACTGAGATTTGGCTATTATTTGCCCACTTTGTTCAAGGACGCTCACAGATATGCGAGAAACTATAAAACTTGTCAAATAAGCGCTGGGAGAGAAAAGAGAGCAGCAGCCCCACTCCAATCGAAGACTGTTTCTAGGCCTTTTGAGAAATGGGGGTTAGACATCATAGGAGAAATTACACCAAGTTCTTCAAAACAGCATAAGTACATACTCACTGCCACCGATTATTTCACAAAATGGGCAGAAGCCATTCCTTTGACTCATGTAAATGATAAGGTGGTAATCCAATTCACAGAACAACAACTAATCACAAGGTTTGGTGTCCCTTATGTTCTTGTTTTTGATAATGCAACTCACTTTTCTTCCACCTTATTAACAAGTTTTCCCTAGAAAAAGGAATCATAATTAGATACTCTGAAAATTATTATCCATAGGGAAACAGAGTGGAAGAATCAACTAATCAGAACCTAGTGAGGATATTGAAGAAAACGGTTGCAGACAACCAGAGGAATTGGCAGAATCTACTCCATAACGCTTTATGGGTAGATAGATTTACACCCAAGGAAGATATAGGAAATTCCCCATACTTTATAGTATACATACATGAAGCCATCCTCCTGAATGGGTTATATCTCCCATCTCTTCAACTTTCTCAGGAGTCCAGGGGGAATCCCTCATCAACCTTACAACAAAGAATTGACACCCTGCTCATGTTAGAAGAAGAAAGGAAGAAAGCTAAATCAAAATTCATATCCCACTAGGAGATAGTTAAAAGATGGTTTGATAAGCATAAGTCTAAGGAGAATAATTTTGAAGTAGGAGACTTAGTCCTGAAGTGGGACAGAGCAAATGAGCCTAAAGGAAAACATTCTAAGTTTCGGAATCTTTGGCTCGGACCTTTCTAGGTGGTCGAGAAGATTGGGGGAGGCACTTATCGGTTATAGAATCAAAGGGGGGAACCTGACGCTCTCCCAATGAATGGACAAGCCCTAAAACAATATTTCCATTAAAATATATATATATATATATATATATATATA
>ML799233.1:49049-99468 GCA_009831015.1 Picea engelmannii | reverse complement strand
CGTATTTTCATGATTTTGTTGTTAGCTAGGTCGATTGCAAAATGCATTTTTGTTTTCTTTTGATTTTTGGACTTCTGCGCTTTTGAATATTATGTTTAGAAAGACAATGGTTGACCTCAAATCATGCGAGATAGTGAACTCTCTTCCTAACTCATCGCTCACATACAAATACAAGAAACGATGGAGAACATGCAGTTGTTTCAAGCGATTTTCCATCTAACATGCGCAGAGGAACAACTTTGGAGAAATGCAGAAGTGTCTGCTTAGTGGTTTGGTAAGACTTTAAGGGAAATAAGTAAAGTTGGAAAGGACTACATGCACCTCGAAGACAAATCTAGTAAGCTTCACCTTAATCACCTCATATTTTTTCAAATAATAGACGTCCTCCTCTCCCTCTCGCTCAGGGCATTCTACCGAAATAAAAATCAACTATATCAAATGAGTGCATAGTAGGAGAGGGTATGCAGATAAATCCGTCGGGGGTA
The DNA here is from genome assembly GCA_009831015.1 of Picea engelmannii. Classification (NCBI taxonomy): domain Eukaryota; kingdom Viridiplantae; phylum Streptophyta; class Pinopsida; order Pinales; family Pinaceae; genus Picea; species Picea engelmannii. Next base: position 98,983 of record ML799233.1, on the reverse strand, counting down.
TGGACACTCACTGGCAACGGAGCAAGGTCTGTGACGTCAAGGTGACTCTGTTAGGGATATGGATACTCGCTGGCAGTGGAGCAATGTCAGTGACGTCGGGGTGACTCTGTATGGATGCTCGCTGGTAGCGGAGAAACACCGTATAAAATGAATTAATGGAACAAAAGTGCCTAGTGACTATGCATTTTTTACTAGACTATTGTCAAAAGAAGGCATGAGTCAAGGTTACAGGAAAATAAGGTGGCATAAAGGTTTAAAAACCCCACAGGCAGATCCAGATGCATTAACCGGTAAAATTCCAAATGCAAAGGTAAAAGAATCTCTGATGAAAACCAATTAAGTTTTCCACCAACTTTTGCATCAGCCGAGCCCGAAGGAGGAATAGAAATTCTACTCCTAAAAATCATGTGTCAAATTTTACTTTTGTGGATACCACTTGATCTTTTGCACTGTCTAATTCAACTTCATTGAGAAAATTGTTGCCTTTGCTTATCATCTTGACTCTCATTAAGTCTTTCAAAGTTTGCTTGAATCTATGAAAACTAACGACTTAAAAGGCCTAACCTTTAAATAAATAATCAACAACTAAAACATTTCACCCGATGCACCCAAATTCGGCATCAGAAGGATTTAAAAGATGAAGGAAAATCACTCGAAAAAACTGTAGTCATCGAGCATCGATCTTCATCGGCATCGGCAAAAGGAATTTTTATTTCACGACAAGCATCACACAAGGATATCGCCAACAACCGATCCCTTTCATCGTCGGTAAAAGGAGAAAAGAGTAAACATTAACAAAGAAAGAAATGATATTTCTCGTGGCCGATACTCAACGCGCTTAGCGAAATGGTTGGACCACTCTAAAAGTTTTTCTCCAATCATCGACTCCTGAAACGCTTCATTATCGATATTTTTAAAGACGCTAACCCAAAGGAAAATACACGATAGGTTTATCCCTGATGTATTTCCGGCATCAGTGATCCCAGGTTTAGTTTAAAAATGCACAACTTGAAGAAAGTGTCGACTCCAACTAATACTCGCGAGTTAAGTCACCGGTTTTCATTACCAGGTGTCCCAAGCCAGTCTCGCCACATCAGCGGCGTACGATGAAATTGATCGGCGTCGAAGGTTTTTCAAAAGGACCATTTGAATTTATCGATACAACACATCACCCTCCGCGCCTTCGTCATCAACCCACGATGAATTAAATTGCAAAGATTCGGGGAGGAAAATACACAAAGAAATTCAGAGCACCATTGAGGATGAATTTGAGGTTAACTTGGAGGAAATATGGTTTGTATGAAGGGCGTGAATAAGGGGCGTTATGCAGCAAATCCCAGGCTCGAAAATACATTCTGAATCAGACAGAAAAATATATGGATGAACACAAGAAATACATACACAAAGAAAAGAAACGATACATCCAACCGCTACAACCAGAATCCGTTCATCAAAATTTCAGGACTTTTACATTAGATTTCAATCGAGCTCAAATTACATACAATATACATTGTCTACACTATTTGGCCAACCAACCTGATTTACGTTAAAAAAAAACATGAAAATCTTCAAAACTGTCAAGATTTGTGACACATATGAGAATACAAAATAGAGTCGGTTAATCATGTCTCTTTTGCGCACTGGTAAGATCCATGCGGACTTTCTCCCCGGATGCTTCACATTCTTTGAGATGTGTCATATTCTATTCTTTCGACACCCTTTGCTCTTTGCGCAACTGCACGATCGTATATTGTGCTTCCCGAAGTTGTCTCTTGAGACATGTCACGTTCCCTTCATGACCTCATGATACTGACACCTCAAGGGTCTTTTCCGCCAACTGTCGTCTTAATTCTCTATTTTCCTGGTAGAGTTTGGTGATGGCGAGTTGTGCCTGCTTCAATTGTTGATTCCGATCTCAAACGTTAGAAACCATGGCATCTGTCCTCCTCATTTCGCTCTCGCTTCCACGACTTGTGACTTTGATAGGCTTTAACCGAATAGCACGCATAAGTAATTCCTTGGCAGCCGATCTTGCACACAGCTCGCCTGGGATTTGGGTTTCCCCAACTTCCTTATTCTTCCTTGGTCTTCCCCTTCTCCAGGGTATCTTCTGTTGGGGAGGCATGTCTTCCAACATCCTTCCTTCCTGCACAACTTCTTCCACTTCAGCCTTTGCATCGTGTGATATCATCATTTTCGTGCGCATGTAGGAACCTCCCTTTGAAACCTCGAGAATACCCGTTGCGAGTAAGAACAAATCCCAGGTGCTTTGGGGCTCAAACATGTCACTTCTGCTGCTTTGCGTGCCCCTTCTTATGTTTTGACGAGTTCCCATGGTGCCACAAGTATCTGTCTTATACGTGGCGAACTTGGCGAGGGCCCGAAGTGGAAAAATTGATAAATCTAAGCACGTGAGATGAACTATCAACAGTGCATAAGCTCGATTGGTCAGTAGAATGCATGAAGAACATCCAGAATTTATAACAGAGTGGGAAGTAGGTGGAAACGTGCTAGGGAATACTAAATTCATGGCGACTAGATTTTTTGAAGCGAACTGAAGATTTTATGTGGCACATCTGCGTGATGAATACGTTTCGGGGCATGTGAGATATAGTCAATAGAAGTTGCAGGGCGTGCGTGACACGAGCGCCATAAATTTTAATTATTCTATCCTTCATGATGAGTTGATGATGGTTGTTGCACTTGTTGACGTGACTTATGTTTAAACAACTTGCCTCGACCTGTGGCACATAATGACTTCCCTTATGACAGGACCCGACTCTTTTGGAACATACTCGTACTCTTAACACATGTTTGGCTCTAACATCCTTTCCCAACTCCAAGGGCTAACCGGCCACTGGTGTGACTTTGACTCTCATGTTATTATGTACTCGATATTTCATGATGTGACACACAAACCCACCCTAACTAAGAGAAAAATGACGGCTCTAACAGAAGTGAAGCTAGTGATTCGAAAGCTGCAGAGATCTCATAAGTATCGAATAACCAGATTTAGCGAGCTTTATAGGTATGTACCAATCTGAATTTCTCATGCTTACACTTTATACATGTATTTTACCCAGTGTTACTCTATACGCGGGCTCGAAAGGATTTCATTTTTTGATTGCAGGAAATATGCCTCCGAGTATTGGACAAGAATAGCTCAGGAACCTCATCGGGAAATTCAAGAAAATGGGCCAAGTGCGAGAGGAACTGGATCAAAATCAACAAGGAAATGAAGGATATCCAACTCTTCGAGTTTGGAATGCTCAATGACTTCGTTGACTAAAGCGACATAGTCAAATTGCGCACCAAGAAAGATTCATCATGGGCCGAAGAACTAGCAAAGGTGGCAGACACAGTTCCAGGTCAAGTGCGAGAGTTTATGGAAAACCCGATCAAAGCTCAGATTATGCTGCAACAGTTAAGTGTCAGTCTAGTCAAGTATTGGGCACATGCGGTAGAGATAAGAGATATTTATGCAGCCCCAATGAAATAGCATAGATTCCCATATGCCAACACCTGCGAGGAGTTGTTCATCAAGTGGTCGGAGTACGAGAAGAGTCACCCTTTTAAAGTGATATCTTGAGATGACTCTTAGATAAACTGATAGGAGAGAACACCACGTGGTGAATTTTGTTTTACTTATATGTACTTTTGCCTTTATTTTTAGTTAATTCTATGTTATAAATAAGAGCATCAACTGATTAGTTAAGGGTCGATGGTTGTTGCAAGAAACTCTCATTTTTGGTTTTGTTAAGAATTATTTTGGAGCTTCCTTTATGTGAGAAGTCCTTCTGGACCGGAGACAAGTTTATGTTTTCATCAAATGCGTATATGATTGGATGTGGAGAAGAACTATTTCCTATTCTGTCTCATGAATGGATGTAGTAATGAGTAAGAGCTATTAAATCTATTGATAAGTTATCTGATGCAATGTTTTACAGTTCTTTCTTTAATGATGAAAGTGAATATTTGTGTTATCATGTGTTTGATGATTAGAGTTGAGTGAATTATTTTGCTTACCATTGTTTATCACATGCATGTTTTCTCCTGATAATTTTTATCTCGGTCAGTAATTGGAATATTCACATGGTTAATGTATTAGTACTAGGCCTGTGGTATACAATCATTGTCTGCATGCTAGGGTGTAAGGGTTATCCCAAGCCCAACCTCTTCTCCAGTAGTTAAAGTTTGTTCCCATTTGTTTCCTACTTGGTTTATACTGGCTTTCCATATTATACCAGTCCCATCTAAGAGAAAATACAAAAAGAAAGAATGTTTGAACTGAAGGAGAGGCCTTCACAAGAAAACGTAAACCCATCGATTAATTGGCCGGATCTCAAGATCTGGAGAACCATTCCACTATTAAACGTTGTAGAGTCTAATTGGGCCTTGGTGGTGGGTTTGGTTCCTACTATTGAATTAAATGGATTTAGGCCCCATCAACAGGCCCTTATAAGGTGTTGCAAAATATTGGTACTATGGCATACAAATTGGAGCTGCTTGCATCTTCGTGAATACACCCAGATTTCCATGTTTCATGCTTAAACAAGGTTATAGGTGACAAGTTCCCAATTCAAACTATATTTCTAGAACTTGGAAAGGAAGGAAAAATCATATTGGATCCTGAAGCTATCACTGACACAAGATTTCTCCAGTTGAGGAATATATCAATTTCATAGTATCTCATTAAGTGGAGGAAACTACCTGCTTAAGATTCCACTTGGGAAGATGAGTCTTTTATACATAAGCATCCAAAATTACTCAAGCGTTGCGTAAAACACTTGTCTGAATAGGAGGGGCATGTTAATCCCTAAATAGTGGCACATTACCCCTTAATTGGGGCATATTACATTAGTATTTCTATTGTATTTATGTCGGTTTGGGTCCATTAGTTGTAATTGTATCTCCTAGTCTCTTATATATACCAAGGAGACCTTCTCATTTGGAATCATCTTGTATTTGTAAATTTATGTGGTGTATAAGGAGGTTTCCCCTCGAAGAGGCTTATTTTATGAAATTCTCTCTTTGTTAAGGCATTAAGTACTTATTCTAAGGTTTTTTATGTTATTTTGATATTTGACTCCTAACAGAACATGCGCATTCGCTATAGCAAGTATGTTTTCTCACTAAGTCTAAAGTATGTTGGTGCAACATTTTTTCTTTTGTTTTGATTCATGGAAAGAAAAATATAAATCATGTAAATATTTAACTTGGTGAAAGCAAGGTCTTAGTAGCATGAGGGGATTCGAGTACACAAATTTTTCTTGATATTTATGAATTTTTACTATGAAGTTTACTTTGTGTTTATTTCTGCAAGATTTCATTTATTTCTTTGAAGTTTTTTGTTTTGGTCTGTAAGAACCCCCATACATTAATCTATGTGAAATAAAGGGATTATTGACCAATGAGAAGAATTTAATAATGCTCAAGGTTTTTCTACTCCAAGAGATTTCTCAAATTCTAGTAGCAATTAGAGACAGATCTGCATCTCCAGAAAAGATAGAAAATCAAGAGTTCCATGATCCACATCTACAGCAAGAAGATATAGAATACTTGTTGGTGCGAGATTGATCAGACCAGAGTCCTTCTTAGGTTACCAAAAAAAGGTACCGTGTAGTCTAGAGTGTTGTCATTTTCATCTCCTTCGAAGAGAAGAAGTCTCACCTGAAGCGCAACCAAGACAGAAGGATAGGGAAGGGCGAGGAGAATATTTAGGTGGGTTCACAGAACCATCGAGATTCACCATGTTCTTTCACAAGAAAAACTAACTACAAAACATATATGAACTCATACATGCAAGAATTGAAACTACTCAGGTTGCGAAAATCATTCATACACAGAAACATCATATGGAACTTATGAGCATAAATAAGTACTATAAAGATACAACGCAGAAGTATAAACACAAAATGATGCAACGTATCTCAAAATTTTAGATCCTTCTTTATATGTTATCATCATATATTAGCATATACAACTTCAAAGATACAAAGTAATGCTTTGTTACAGACTTCTGGCACTGGACGCTTATCGTAGAGCTCTAATTACCCCAAAATTGTATACAGATTACATTTACAGAACTAAAATCCAACTTATCCACAATAGACGATGATAAGAAGAACAACAACTCGAATAGAACAAAAAGGGGAGAACCCTTTTACAATCGTGAGAACCCTTTTACAGTCGTATTCATCCATCTATATATCACCTAAGTAGGGTCTTTTGGCTTTGGGGTCGCATGTTTTCTTGTTCTTTTGCAACTGCTTTTGCCTTGTTGGCATTGCGTTGTCCTTTTCTGCAATTGATTCTTGTTACTTTTCCTTGCTATGTTGTCCAGCTTCTTTTGTGTCTTGCGTAACTCGTGCTAAGCCAAAAATGGGACGGTATTCCTTCTTGCACAACTTCTAATCCAAAAACCAAGGGCCCAATAGGCTCCGACCACAATCCTTGACTCGCCCTCAAGTCAAGTACTCGGCTCTTTCGCAACTTCCAGGAGAAACTGTTGCTTTCCCTTGTCCTCATTTCCCTCTTTTCTTTCCTCTTCTTCTTGTGCTTTCTCTTCCTTTTCTTGTTCAAATGAAGGGCCCATCTCTCAGGCCCGCTTCTGGATTTTCTGAAATCTCCCAAATTTATCCTTCCATTTCCTGGCAAGGAGTGAAGCCTCGACTACAAAATGTTGTGTCACATCGGTGATACATTCCTTGGGCTTAGATGCGACCAAAGAGTTCCCTTCAGATTCTATTTTTGCATTGACCTAATGCATTTTCATGTAAACTGTCTAAATGACAGGTCGAAAGTCACGCAGCTCCTTCTTAGCTATGGATTGTGCCTCAAACAGAGTGTTCAGCTCATTGTCCTCTTGTTGAATTTGATCGAACTTTTGTTGCTGCTCGAGCGGATACATAGTAGCCACAACTTCCTCATTCAGCAACTGGATTCTAGCATGCAAATCCTCCAAAGTCTGGTTCCACCTAGAGATGATGCCCATCCAATCATTGACTTCTCTGAAAATATTTGTGCACTCAGTTGTGTGCTTGTGTAGTGTTGCTCGGGCATTGTTTCCTTGTAGCACTATTTTCTCCATCTGCTAGTGCAGCTTCCGAGGATGTTGCTCTGCTTCTTGTTGAGTCTGTCACAACTACACTTTCAGATGCTCTGCATGAATGGACAAATGGTACCATTCTCCTTCCATTAATTCAATCTCATGCTCATGCTCTCCTGCATCACTGGCTTCTAGCAGTTGGGGTGTGACCTTCCAAATTTTCATCCATGCTTCAGCAAGCCTTTCCTGAACTCTTTCTAGTCTTTTCTCCACCTGGATATGTGTGTGCTCTTCTTGTTTTCTACATGCTTGCATAAGGAGCTCTTCCTCCCTTGCAAACTTTGCTGACCTTTCGGCCTGTTGGAGCCTTTGCTCCAGTTGATCAGTTGAGGCTCTGATCATTCCAACAAACTGCATTGCTAGCCACTGTGCAAGGTCAACAGAAGAAGGGGTGACGTCCACTTGAGAATTGCAAACTCAAGAAGAAAGTATCCATATGTGAAGGTGCCTCTCTTCTCCTGGTATTCCTCGCAAGCCACAAGTAGTTCCTCCAACATGTAACTACACCAATTGAAAATAGATACATTGGCGCAAACATACGCCATTGTTAATGCATCCAGTGTGCATTCTCCCTTGTATTATGACCTCATGACTTTGTTGGCTATGATGTAGCAGCCAGTCCTGACCGTATTTGGTAGTATGGGGTCGATTTTGGTTGTGCACCCCCCCCCCTCTGCGTGTGGAACCTTTCATATAGGTTGGGCTCCCCTTTATTTTTACTGTGCTTGTTGGGACCCTGGAATCCTTTGGACATGTCCTTTCCCTTGAGAGAGAGTCCCGTCAGCTGGTGGATTTCTTTGACGTGGATTGGATATCGTCTATCCAACCATAGACTTATGTTGTGCACTCTGTTGATTAGGAACTTGGTGCATCATGCAACTTCGGCAGTGATACTGAACACTGGTAAGTCCTTGAGGTTCATGATACTTGAGTTAAGCAGGTTGATGAATTCGGTCTTTGGCACGAACAACATGCCTCCCAACTCGTCTGGATCGATACTCCAGAAAACTTCTATGTTCATCTGGGGGAACAATACTTGATCAGTTAAGTTGAGATCGAGGATCTTGACCTACTCCACCTTCCCCTTTAGATCACCCACGACCTCAACTCGGGGGTCGCAGGGCTCATCTGGTACTGCGTCCTTAGACATGGTGCTTCGGCTTCCTGTAGCTCTCGGCATTGTGAATCTGAACAAAAAACAAATTCGGCAGGTGAAAGAAGGATTGGGGATCACAAATATGGGTCGAGGAATTACACAGACTTTCTCACTCTATATAATTCGAAAATTGCTCAGTGCGCTCTGGGAAACAATGCGGTCTACAACGGGTTCTCAAAGCCTTATACCCAGGCTTAGCTGGAAAATTCAGTAATAATTTTTTGTTCATCATTACCCTATAGACACAACTTGGATCTGAGCTCTCTGACGGGACTAGTTAATGGGGTGATTCCCATTGGGTGATTCTGGCATTTACTGTGCAAGTTGGGCAGGGACGTGGTCGATTTCAAACCTTACCGTTTGACGGATGAGAATAGCAACATGAATACCAATGGAATATTCACATATCGCAGATGTATTTCTTAACTGAATTGAAATGGGGTACCATAATAGTAATAAAGGTTGTGACTGGACTGAATTCGTGTGGCACATGGACTCATATTTCATTCAGATTCTTTCTCCCTCCGACCACAAAGGGGTCCCCGTCATATTAATTACTGTCATTAATGGATTCTTGATGCTTATGATCCTACGCTGCTGAGTAAGAATTTATGCATCAAACAACACTTATATAGAAAAAGAAAATGAACTACATGTCGCAACGCAACACTACACATATCGACTTTATTAACTGAATTTACAAAAATTGCAAAAAAACTCTAATCTAACTACTATACATGCTCCTTTGGACTAGAGAAATAGTCCTTTATCTCGGTTCTGATACATATAGGGTTTCAAGCAAGCGCCATTCACCCATCCTGGATGTAGCATACCATCCATTTGTGCAATTCTGACTGCTCCAGAAGGTCGGATCTCCACAACTATAAATGGTCCCAACCAATGCATGTGCAACTTGCCTAGATTCTTCCGGTACCGAATGTCATAGAGTAAGACCTTGTCTCCTTGCGCAAATACTTTAGTCTTATTGTGTTTGTCATGCCAAGCCTTTTGTCTTTCTTTCTCAACTGACTAATGGAAGTCTACTAAAAACCTGGTCTCTTCAAGTTATTGTAACTCCATGAGTCTCTGCGCAATTGATCCTTCCTCTAACATGTGTGTGATATTTGCGATGTACAAACTTGGAGTAATGAATTCTGCAAGCACCACAGCCTCTTTCCCATAAACTAGTTGAAATGGAGTGTACTTGTGGAGTTTCTTTGTGGTTGTCATGTAAGCCCATAGTATTGCTAGAACTATGTCATCCCAATCTTCCTTCTTTGTGAAACAAACCTTCATTAACCCTCTCTCCAAACTTTTGTTAAACGCCTCTACTTTGCCATTAGCTTGTGGGTGGTAGAGGCTACTTTTATGATGTTGAATCAAGAACTATGTTGTAAGCTTTGCTATGGTACTACTAATAAAATGAGCTCCTTGATCATCGGTCAGACTCCTAGGACATCCAAATCGAGTGATAATATTTCCAAAAACGAACCTAGTAGCAGTATCCATCGAACAATCCTGAAAAGTTGTTGCCTTAGCCCAACGTGTAAGGTAGTCAGTTGCAGTAATAATGTACCTAGCCTTTGAATTCTTAGTTGTGGGATTGATCGGCCCAATGAAGTCAACCGTCCATTTCTCAAATGCTTGTAAATTTCAAAATGGTTGAAGTGGTAATTCATCTCATCGTGATGACTTACCCACTCTTTGACATACATCGCATGATCTAGCGTATGCCTTTGCATCCTTGAAGAGCCTGGCCCACCATAGTCCATCTTGGAGAACTTTCTGCACAATGCCCTTTCCTCCCACATGACCTCCCACAACTCCAATGTGGCACTCCCACAGTATATCATGTCTTTCATGATCCAAGACACATCTCCTGAGGATAATATCGAATCCTAATTTGTACAACTTCCCTGCAATCAATTGATAGTCTGTTGCTTTAACCACCATGTGGTGTTTTTGGGTTTCAGAGTATGATTCTGGGAAGGCTCCTGTACTTAAGAATACTTCTATGTCTTCCAGGTATTCTGGTATGGATTCAACCTGGAACAGGTCTACATTTGGGAGTTGATCATCAATGGCTCCACCACTTTCCTCTAAATCTAATCTAGACAGGTGATCAGGCCTTACATTGCATCTTACAGGCTTAATTATCAATTCAAAGGAAAATTCCTGAAACAACAGCAACCATCTACAAATTCTTCCTTCCAACACAGGTTTGTTAACTAGATATTTTAATGAATAATGATCAATAAAGAACTTAAAATGAGAATCTAACAAATAATGTCTAAACTTATGCAAAGCGTAAATCATAGATAAACCCTCCCTTTCTATCGTTGTATAGTTGTTCTCATCTTGTGACAACTTCCTTCTCGCAAAATAGATAGGATGATCCATAGTTCCATCTCTTGGTTTCTCTAAGATAGCTCCTAAGGAAATACATGAAGCATCTACGTGGACATGAAATTTGTTTTCCCAATTTGGAAATATCATAATAGGCTTTGTGTTGAGCTTCTCCTTTAGGGTCTCGAATGCTTTATCACATTCTGGGGTCCATTGAAACACTTCGGCCTTCTTTAGTAGATTCTCTAGCGGTGTAGTTATATTTGCATATCTTTGGATGAACCTGCAGTAGTACCCTATGTGTCCCAGCATGGAGCGCAACTGCTTAGCACTCGTAGGTGGTGGCATGTTCACAATAATCACAACTTTGGATGGGTCTACCAGTACTCCCTCTGAACATACTATGTGGCCCAACAAATTTCCATGTGGCACACAGAAGATACACTTTCTAAGATTCAACGATATCTGTAGTTCTCTACATCTGTCAAAAATCAGACGTAGTAGCGCTACATCTTCTTTTCGCAGACTATGTACCATCCAATCATCCATATAAACTTTAATGAACTTGTGGATAAATTCTCGGAAAGTTGTTATTACAATCTTGGAGAAAACTGTAGGGGATTTATTTAGGCCGAATGGAATCACATTGTATGCAAATGACCCCCATTATGTTATGAATGTGGTCTTCTTTTTGTCCTCTTCATAAATCCTTACTTGGTGATTACCCCAAAAATCCATCTGTAAATGAGTAAGGGTCTTTCCCCACAACCTGTTCTAGCACCTCATCAGTAAAAGGTGTTAGAAAAGGGCCATGCACACAGGCAGATTTAAGGCTTATGTAGTCTACACATACCCTAATATCCTTTATACCTTTCTTGCTCTGGATGACTATTGGGATGACCCATTCTGCTTCTTCTACTGAAAAAATAAGTCCAACCTCCATCATCTTGTCTATTTCCCTCTTAACCTTCTCTTTCACTCTGGGGTTAAGGCAGTATGGTCTATGCCTCACAGGATTTGATCTTGGTTTTCATTCAATTTTTATTTCTCTCGTAACTCCTTTAATCCCTTTTAACTCTAAAAATGTCTTTGGGAAAAAATCCTCATGTTCTCGCAACAAACTCTGTATTTCTAAACTAGTTTTCTCATCCCGGTAATCTCCCACCATAGCTATTTTAGGTTTCTATGTGGTCCCTATATTGACTTTGCGCAACTTTAATGGGTGATTATAAGAACCATCAGTTTGACTGGGTATGATGTTTTGGATTTGTTTGTTCCCTTCTATCTCTTTAATGGCTAAGTTTCTCAATTCTTCTCAATCATCTGAGATTTTTTAATCCCTCTCAATCTTATAGCATTCTATAGGTCTCTTGTCCAAGTTTAGGTGAAGATAAGTTTGAATTTCTCGGCTATGCTTTGCACATACTACTAGGTCTGATTTCTGTTTACTATTGTTTGTAAAAAGGAATTCTTTAATTCTATGCAGGACTACTTCGAGCTCAAGGTACTTACTTGTAAACAAGAAGTCCTTGCAAAAGTTATCTGCCAACGTTTTATAGTCATTGGTCTACCATCTGGTTTATTCATGTATGAACCAAGCTTTCGGGATTGGACCTAGTGAGTGGGGAAATACCTGAACCCAGAAGCGAGATGGTATCTCCGCAACTTGCCACCGTGTCACGCATTTTTCAATATGTGCTTTAGGATCAGCCTCTCCATTGAACAGTTGCGCAACTTGGAAGTCCATCCGCATATCTAATTCCAACTGCTCCTTATCTTGAAATCTATATTTGATATCTTGCTTCACATCATCCCAATTTTTAAGTAAGGCTTTGTGATTGGCCCACCATCTAGCAGGAGTGTCCTGGAGGGCTAAATCCAGTACTGAGATCATTTGATCCTCTACTACCTTTTCTTCCATGATGAGAAAAAAAATGTCAAGTCCTGAGGTACCATCATATCTTGGGTGTTTTCTGATCTTGGTTCCAACCCATCTAGTTTCCCTGACAGTTGCGCATCTCCTTGAGAATCTTTCGTATGAGCCTTGCTTCCAACTGTCAAATGATAGTTATGAATCTTCGTCCACTAATTGTATACTCCTCCAACTTCCTGATCCATCAGCAGTAGGATTTATGTAATCTTATCTTGATCCTGATGTTATAGTGTACAACTGATCCAAGTCTTCTCCCTCCATATTGTTGTATGTTGGCTCCGTGTATCTGGGCCCTACATATGGATCCAAGGGTTGAACTACCTTGATTCCATCTGCCTCAAATGTCATATTGTCTTTCTTTAGGTCAATCACTGCATAGTTTTCATAGGCCCCATCAATACCAAGTAGTGCAGCATAAGGGTCCTTATCTCCCATGATTTCAATTACCTCAAAATCATCTATCGTCTTCACTCCCACAACATCTATTTCCCTATTCTCTAGTCTAATTCCTATTAGGAAAATACAATATTGGTTGGCCATTCTTAGTTGGATTGAGGAATAAGTCAACTAGGGTTTTCCTAAGGCTTCCCAAGTATTTTTAGGTAGTATGTTAACATCAAATCCTAGATCTAGCATAACATCCTTAATCTCAAATTCGTCTAGCTGGGATAATAGTATAAACTCTTTTCTTGTTTGTGCTTTCCTTCTATGCACTCTCTGAGTATTGTTATTAGGAATATTAGTTCTTATTCTTGCTTTTGTGGGTTCTTCATTCCCTAGAACTAAGTATACTGCATTGCGCAAATTTTCTATTAAATGGTCATTCCCAAGAATATCATAAAATAAATGAAACCAAAGGTCGACTACATTTTGAGGTTGCTTAGGTTGTCTCAGTGTGACTACATGGTTTCTGGATGCAGGGGGTGAAGCAGGGACTTGCACAATCTTAGGGTAAACAATACGATGTGGAGTTTTCTCTTACATCTCAGGGCTAGGAATATCCTGAAATACTTCTATGGAATTTTTAAAGAACAACTTATGTTTCAGAGGATCATACTTGTCTTCTTTAGGTGTCGCTTTCTGTATCTGAGGTAAATTATCAACATCAGCTCCAGTCTTTGCACCTCCTCGAGTAACGATATTAAGATTGGGTGGTTGTCCTCTAATAACTCTCTTGATTTCTGAAATGATGAGGTTAGTTCCTCGTTGACGTACCCGATCTTCCCATTTTGCAAATAGTTCTGGGGAGTCTTCAGTTGCATGCCCATTGGTTCTGCAATGAAGGCACCATGGCCGCCTCGGATGAGGAAAGTCTGTATCTATATGGCCTTGCTCATCACAGTTGTAGCATATTCTTGGTCCTCTTCCCCTGGTTCTTCCTCCTCTGAAGTCTCCTTCGGCTCCACCTCCTCGACCTCTTCCCAGTACCTGAGGGGTTTCATTCACCCTGAATATTGTTTGATCCAACCTATCTACAAGTGCATCATAGGCTCTACATTGATTATTAGTACGTGTGGTCGATGCGCAAAAATCACAGTGTACAGTATTTGGTATTGTTGAATACTTCTGAATAATGGGGCACTGTCTCGGCCCATGCCCGTGGATTCAGAAAATCTCATAATACTCAATTGTTGGCACTGCTTGGCTTCCTGGAAAAGCATGATATGAGGTGGGGTTATGGAATGGTAAGTTTGCAGATAATTGTGAAACTCCTCCCACAGGTCCTGGTGAGGGTGCCATCAGATTCTGAGGATGTCCCATTCCCCTCATTCGTGGACATTCATTCACCAGATGTCCTTCTGTCTAACATCTGGTACACCATACCTGTGGTCGTCCTAGTCTAGGTATTGTTAATTCTTGAATCTTCTCTGTAAGCATTAATATTTGTCCCTGTAGTTGCACCAAATTTGCATCTGATGGGGGTCTGGTCACTTTCAGGCTCCCCAAATATATTGTCATGGATTCAATCTTCATTGATTGTTATAAGGCATCTGTCAGAGTGGCTATCCGTTGTTGTGTTAACGAAATCCACGTCAGAGGTAGCAATCCCTGAATATACCATTCTTTTTTGTGTTCTTCATGAATTGGATGTGTTAACCTCTCTATAGCATCTTTAAACTTTTGGTTGTTTTCACAGGCTGATTCACCTTCCCTTTGTTGAATCTCGTGCAAATCAGACAAGGATTTTTGTTTCGACTGGGGTAGCTTAAACTCTTTTATGAACCTTGTTCATACTTGGTCAAGTGTGAACTCTTGACCTTGCATTCTCAGCACTCTTGTATCAATAACCTTCATGTACCATTTGAGAGAACGAAATCGCAAGGTAGTTTGGAACTCAACCAATTTATTCGCTTTTGGAGTCCCTCTGGACCTCCAGATTTCTTCACACAAGAACCAATGTTGTTCAACATCTTCATCTCCCTTACCCCAAAATTCTAGGTATTGAGCAATCAAACCTCCTGCGTGACCATCCATTGTTGATCTTGTTGCTCCTATCAAAATAAAACCTAACGATCTTGGTTGTGACCTACCAAGGGATCCCAATATCCTCCCTGTACTCGTGCTTCCCAGTTGTGAATGAATAACTAATTAGCATAAGAAGGTAGTATTGAATTTACCACTTGTATAGAAGACACTTGGGGTATGGGCGATTTGGGGCTGGCACCATTGGCTTCGAGGCGGGTTTCTTTGATTTGGGGGGTCTCGTTATTTTCCTCTGGAGCGGCATTTTTAGCCGGATTCCCAATCTTTCCTGGCATCGGGGTTGAATCTTCTCTTTCCTCTTCAATATCCATGTCAACTTCCTTCTCCCTTGCTTCTACACCTTCTCCTTCTTGTCCACCCTCCTAGGGACTTCTTTCTCTCTGCACTTCTCTCTCACTTAATCTTTGACTGGTGAGTTATTCTTGTCTTCTCATCTTTCACAATTCTTATGTTTGTCTTTCTTATACTTCTCATGGTCCAACTTATTTCCACAACTTCTTGAACTATTTTATTTATTTCTTTATCTTGTTGCGCCACCACTTCTCGACTATGGCGGCTCTTTTCAAGGCTCACTCATCTGCTGAGTCCATTTCTTGTTGTTTCCCTCATTTTTCAAAGATCCCTCCCCCCTCTCTCAGGGCATGACTCCACCTCAAACTCGCCCTACCCCAAGCGAGGGTGTTTATGCTGCCATCTCAGTCGGGGATATAGTCAGCATCCCCTCTTCCATCAAGAAAACCTTAATCCACAGGGTTATTTCTCTCAATAGTATTCCCCTTGCATCTTTCTTGAAATGGGATTCTACTTGTGAAAAAATTTGGTGGTTCTCAGCTGAAAACTCAATAATGTATCCTTCTAACGTGGTATTGACCCAAAAATCAATCGCTCACGTGACCGGACGATCCATTCGATGAAGTATTGCAATCTTTTATGTATCCCAAGTACATGTCCTCTTGACTCATTCTTGGAATTCTGGAGCTTCTTGGAGCCTATCTATCCAGTGGAAAAGTTCTTCCGGGAACTTAACCCAGAATATCTCGTACTGGTCGCTCGATCTTTCTGAGTAAAAGACTGCTTCTCGTGTGTCTTTCACAGATTTTCCTATCAACTCTGCTTATTTCCATATAAAGGCATCGAAAATTCTCTCCCACCATTGGTGAATATTATATCTGTGAATCCGCGGAATCATCCTCCCTACAAGTTCCCTTTTAATGCAAGTCCCAGAAACGGAACCATTTTCTTGGCATGGGATTGATCAGAACAGGGTCCTTCTTAGGTTACCAACAAAAGGTATCGTGTAGTCTAGAGAAGAAAAGAAGAAGTCCCACCCGAAGCACAACCAAGACATAAGGATAGGGAATGGAAAGGAGAATATTTACGTGGGTTCATAGAACCTTTGAGATTCACCATGTTCTTGCATAAGAAAAACTAACTACAGAATATATATAAACCCATACACGTAGGAACTAAAACTACTTAGGTTGTGAAAATCATTCATACACAAAAACATCACATGGAACTTATGAGCATAAAGAAGTACTGTAAAGAGACAATGCAGAAGTATAAACACAGAATGACGCAACGTATCTAAAAATTTTAGATCCTTCTTTATATATTATCATCAGATCTTAGCATATACAACTTCAGAGATACAAAGTAATGCTTTGTTACAGACTTCTAGCTCTGGACCCTTCTTGCATAGCTTTAATTACCCCAAAAATGTATAAAGATTACATTTACAGAACTAAAATCCAACTTATCAACAATAGACGACAATAAGAAGAACAACAACCTAGACAAAACAACAAGGGGAGAACCCTTTTACAATCATGAGAACCCTTTTAGAGTCATATTCATCCATATATATATAAGCTAAGTAGGGTCTTATGGCTTTGGGCTCACATTTTTTATTGTTCTGTTGCAATTGCTTTTTCCTTTCTGGTGTTGCACTGTCCATTTCTGCAACCGCTTCCTGTTACTTTTCCTTGCTCTCTTGTCTAGCTTCTTTTGTAGCTTGCACAAATCATGCTAAACCAAAACTGAGAATGTATCCCTTCTTGCACGGCTTATAATCCAAAAACGAAGGGCCCAATAATCCTTCCTTGATTATCCTTACCCATTTCCAGAGGAGACCAAAGAACCATGGACAACATTCTATGAAGAGAAAATAGCGGAACCTGAGAATGAAGAGTCCCTTGAAAATTTGTGTCCAGAACCCTTGTGCAAGAGCCAAATATTTTAAGATCTATACGGTATGAAAAAGGAGGACATGCAAGTTAGTATTGATGAAGAAGAAAACCAAGGGATGAATGACTACATTGAACTTTGGTACCAGACAATCATCAGACCAAAGCACCACTCCATTCTCCAACACTTCTTGGTACCAAATCAATCAGAGAAGTTAGTCCCTTGTATTATAGTATTTGTCAAAGAAAATTTTACAAACTTGAATATGAGTATATTTGTAATTCTATTATGAACGTGGTTCCATCGGAAATACTCCTATACTTGAGAAAAGGTTTCCTTTTTCAAGTAGGGTAGGATATTGTAATAAATGAATAAATAAAATAGTAAAGAGAAAAAATAAGTCTAACTGTGAAAACTGAGATTCTGGTGCAGTTGGACATGAGCTTTGCTTGAAAACTAAAGTTCTCAATAAATTTCTTCATATAGTTGTTTGTTCAATATTTCATTTATAAGTTCTTCAAATTGTTTTATTCGGTGTTCTAGTTGGATAATGTGGGATTCCCTAAGGCCCTCCTTCCAATAGATCTTGTCCCATCGACCTCGGCACCTTATCTGGGGTCAAGATAAGATATTTTGATAATGAATTGGAACTTGTATGCCTTGCTGACAGGTTTCCTCACTGATACCAGTGGGAATACATTAATGTCCCCTAACTATGATATCTTATTGGTTACTCGACTTTGACACATTCATTGCTACGTGACAGGATGAATTATGGTACCTTGACACTCATTGTCATTACTGGTGAGTTTTCTTACGTTCATTAATGGAATTCATCAATGTTCAATAATCCAATGAATCATTTCCATGTTCGATGTCAGCGCATCCATTCACATGGCAATAATTGTACCATGGATTCAGGTTATAGATGAAGACTATGAGATGCACCAGAAAGCAGTTGCAGCCCTTTTATTTTTTCAAATATAAGGGAAAATTGAATAGGCAGTAGTTCCAAAGTTGTAGTGTATTTTCCTGTAACTTCTAGTTTCCTATACCATATTCCAGTAACTCCTCCAAGCTTTGGTCATTTGTGGTCTCCCTAAGCAAATTCGGGAACATGGGTTTTGTTAAGAATGAGGTTTTTATGCTTCCCTGTTATTTAAATCAACTAAAAAACCTTTATCCAAAGAGTAGGTCATTGATCAAAGCTACAGGAATTCTTGTAGTGCACTATCATTCCCACAACACTTCAATTTTTTCAATATTTCATTGTAGATTCAGTCTTCTCCCTTCAGTATTCAGAAGAAAAGTTGTAATAGCAGCAGTTCTATAGTTTTTTTAGCAGTAAAAGGATCCCTCCAAATCCATTCATCATGATGGATCATCCTTAACATAAGTTCATCCTTCCAAAGTTCCAGCATCTATACCACAGATTCCTCTTAGCAATAGTCTTCATCATCCTTGGTATGTTTACTCTTCACAACTCTAGGTCTTCCTCCAAATCATGCACATTCCTTCCATGTAAGTATCTTTGCAAATGAACAACAAAGGTAACCAGAGGTAAGACATTTATTTTTCTTCCTAGTTTGTTTAAAGAGTGGGAAGTTGATGCAAATTGAAATACTTGAGCTTGTTGTGCTTATGATTCTATCACCTTGTCATTATGACTATATTTCTTTCATTATCCTACATATCCTCCTATACTATATCCACCCCTTGTCATCATATAACCAACGAATTGAAACTGCCATTTTTTCCATACCATTCAACCACCACCTAAATCCATCAAATCATGAACAACACGATCATAGTTTGATCATAACCTATGCATGATTTGATAACCCCTTAATCATGATTCAATAAACCTTTTTTCATCTCTCGTCGAAATTTTGAATCGCAATTTGGATATGAAATGGGTTTTCCCAAATGGCCACTTCCCGTAACTCATTTTCCATTCACACCCGTTCATTTTCTAATGTAGAGCTATCAATTATGTGTGTCCTAAATTTTCCATGCCACAATTCTTCCCTCCAAACAATGCATATTGCAGATGGTGAATTTGTAGGTTATAAGACACATACTAGTATCTATGCAAGTGTTGGAAAGCTACCCAAGATTCAACGCCTGTAATACCCTCTTTAGAACAGCTGGACAGTATCCATTTTTCACTCATTCCCATGGGCACAACGAGAAAATCACGAGGTCATTTTGCAAAAAAAATTGATGGGAAGGTGGCCCGATTTGATGACTTAGTTATGACAATATCAAAGAAGACAATGTCATGTGCCACAAAATTAATTATTTTTGGTGGTCTAGTTATACTTCTAACTTTTTGTAGGAAATACGGTAGCAGAGGAACTTCGGTAGTGGTTCCACATTCGGGGTAATTTCACCTCCTAAGGAAGAAATCAAGGATATGGTTTTTGTTTGGGGCGTCGTCATCGAGATTTCGTGTTGCTCAAACAAACCCAACATACCTACAAAAAGGTGGTAACCTCCAATCAAAGCTACAGTCAACTCAGTCTGTTTTGACCGATTTTGTGGAACAGATGCCCATTTGATTGTTGCTCCATTTCTAGTATGATCTCAAGTTGAATTTCCTTCCTTTCCTCTGGAAACTTCTGAGCAAAATGTTGCAGCGAATTAAGAAAAATCCCAAGAATGAGAATTTGCACAGAAGTTTATATCATCAAAGTCTCATCAAAATATTGATAATGGAAATGGCACTTGGGAATGCTTCTCGACCCATGATGGATTCGATGAAGAAGGTGTTGAAGCTACTATAGAGAATCAAGGATTGAGGACAGGTGAGCCTGAAATCCCAGTATTTAATGATCCTATCATTGATATCAAAAATGAAACTTCCATTCAACAAACAATGTCTTCAAATACTCCCACCTATTAAGTCTCCAGAAAGCTTAGAAGCAAGAATAAAAATATCAAGAAGTTAAAATAAGAACTCCAAGAATTCACTATCTTGGATAGGTATGTCAAGAACGAAAATAAAATGTTGAAAAAATAGAGTAGGAAGCTCCAAAAGGATAATGGCATATTGGTTTCTCATTGAACAAAAAATTGCAAATATTGGTAAGGAATTGGTATAAGAAGTCCAAGGAACTAGTTTTCCATACTAGGACATTGAAGAGAAGGTTGAGGGAAAAAAGAGACAGAACCAGAGCCAATCTTATTCCTCCCATTGATGTTTCCATACTCTGTTGATTCAAGTAAATATTGCTTCAATTCTTTTCCAAACTTTTCCACATCACTAGATGATCCTATTTACATGAGGACATGAAAATATCCAGGCGTAGGGGAGATATTGGGCCATTGTTTTGGTCCACTCTACACTATCAGTTGGCCTTCTTTTTTTCCATTTTAACCTATCCGTACCTATCCCTTTGATATAGTTCCTGATGTTTTTGAAGTTAAAATGCCAATACATGCTACAAGGTATTGTTTTTTTTAAATCGTTAATTTCCTTTACTATTTAGTGAATTAGAGAAGTAAATGAATGGTTTTACTAATGATGGTATTTTGATAGTTCAAATCTAATAGTGGCCAGACAGTTTCCAAAGACAGTTTTGCCACGTCATTTTACAACACATGCGGACAAATATAAAAATTATGCAACATGGGTTTTGTGTAGAACATGTCCAATTAGTAGAAATGGAAGAATATTCCTTATAAATCATGTGATGGGGAGTGTAGGGGAGTTTCTTCAAAGAGGATTTTCCCAGATTTCTTGATGCGACCACTTTTCAAACCACATACCCAAATTGGAGCGCCCAATCAAAGAAATGAGTTCAAATCCAGAAAATAGAAGTTATTCTTATCCTTTGTATTTTATGAGGATCTTGTATAACCATATCTCAATCCATTCTCTCATCAAAATCAATCCAACAAAATCATGTAACCACCATTTGCTAATTCGTAGAATTGGGCGATTCTAGCAATGGGTAATTCTGATGTATAAATGCGCAATGAAATGATAGATTGTGGGGGGGGTTATGAAGAGGAGATTAGACAGTATTGTAAGAAGGAATTGATGAAGTCATCGATGAGCTTATATATTTTGAGTTGAAGACTCTCTTTTGTCGTGGATTAATACAAAGCTCTATTCATTCATATGAAATTGTGATTGAAGTTTAATATTGTAGTTCATTTCCACAGTGTGCATCGAGATCGGCAGGGCCCCATTCTCCAGCATGTGTTGTGTCCATTTTATTTTAATTTGTAGTTCAAATTATAAGTTTGATTTCTTATATGCTTTCTAGTTTAATATTTTTATTTTTGTTGCTTTCATTTCACAGTTGTACACCTACATAAATCACTAAAGATTAGAGAATTGATTTGATTTATAAGTGATCACATTAACATTGAATGAATGAAATATTGTGATTCATTCCCAACAACATTTAAATGAACTTCGAAACAATGATAAGATATTTCTATGGTGTCCTTCAATCTTCATTTTTATTTGAATTCATTCTGAGTATATTTGATGGCAGTTGCAAGAATATATGGATCAAGTCTTTACTAAAGGATTTGATTATTGCAGGATCGTTTTGATATATGAACATAATGAAAGATTGTAATATGTATGTTGGTGCAACGTATTTTCTTTTTGTTTTGATTCATGAAAATTAAAATATAACTCATATCAATAGTTAACTTGGTGACAACACGGTCTTAGTAGCATGAGGGCGTTCGAGTACATGATTGTTCTTGATATTTAAGATTTTTTACTTTGAAGTTTGCTTTGTGTTTGTTTCTACAAGATTTCATTTATTTATTTAAAGTTTTTGTTTTTGGTCTATAAGAACCCCCATACACTAATCCATGTGCAAGAAAGAGATTATTGACCAACAAGAAGAATTTGAGAATGCTAAAGAGTTTGCTACTCCAATACTTTTCTCAAATTCTGGTAGCAATTAGAGACAGATGTGCATCTCTGGAAAAGATAGAAAAGCAAGAGTTCCATGAGCCACATATTCAACAAGTATATCTAGAATAATTCCTTGATTATCCTTCCCAATTTGCAGAGGAGACCAAAGAACCATGGACAATATTCAATGAATAGCAGACAATGAAACCTGAGAATGAAGATTCCCTTGTAAATTTTGTCCAGAAACCTTGTGCAAGAGCCAAATATTCGAAGATCTATAGGGTATGAAAAAGGAGATCATGCAAGTAGTACTGATGAAGAAGAAAACCAAGGGATGAATGACTACATTGAACTTTGGTACCAGACGATTATCAAACCAAAGTACCACTCCATTCTCCAACACTTCTTGGCACCAAATCAATCAAAGAAGTTGGTCCCTCATGTTTTGGTATTTGTCAAAGCATATTTTTCAAACTTGAATATGATTATATTTGAAATCTTCTTACGCACATGGCTTCATTGGAAATACTCCTACACTTGAAAAATGTTTCATTTTCCAAGTAGGGTAGGATATTCTAATAAATGAATAAATAAAATAGTAAAGAGAAAAAATAAGTCTAACTGTGAAACTAGGATTCCGACGCAGTTGGACATGAGCTTTGCTTGAAAACCAAGTTATCGGCTGGAAATGTTCTTAATAAAGTTTTGCATACATTTGTTGGATCAATATTACATTTATAAGTTATTCAAATTATTTTGTTAGATGCTCGGGTTGGATGATGTGGGATTCCCTAAGGCCCTCCTTTCAACAGATCTTGTTCTATCGACCTCAGCACCTTATCTGGGATGAAGATCATAGATTTTGATAATGCCTTGGAACTTGTATGCCTTAATGATAGGTTTCCTCATTGATAGCAGTGGGAATATGTTAATGTTCCCTAACTGTCGGATCCTACTGGTTACTCGGCTTTGACACATTCATTTGTGCCTGATAGGATGCATTATGGTACCTAGACACTCAGTGTCATTATTGGTGAGTTGTCTCTCGTTTGTTAATGACATTCATCAATGGTCAGTAATCCAACGAATCGTTTCCATGTTTGACATCAACACATCCATTCGCATGGAAATAATAGTACCATGGATTCAGGTTACAAATGAAGACTATGAGATGTACTAGATAGAAGTTGCAACCTTTTAATTTTTCCAAATAAAAGGGAATGTTGAATGGGAAACAGTTCCAAAGTTGCAGCATATTTTCTTGTACCTTCTAGTTTCCTGTAGCAGATTCCAGTGGCTTCTCTAAGCTTTGGCTATTTTCGGTCCCCCTAAGAAAATTTGGAAACATGTGTTTTGTTAAGCATGAGATTGTTATGCTTACCTATTATTTAAATAAACTCAACAACCTTCAGCCAAAGAGTAGGTCCTTGATCAAAGCTATAGGAATTCCTATAGTGAACTGCCATTCCCACAACACTTCATTTTTTTCAGCAGTTCATCGCAGATTCAGTCCTCTCCCTTCAGTATTTAGCAGTGGTGTTGTAATAGCATCAGATCTACGGTGTTTTCAGCAGTAAAAGGATCCCCCCAACTCCAATCATCATGACGGATCCTCTTTAACATAATTTCAGCATTCCAAAGTTTCAACATGTATACCATTGATTCCTCTTAGTAACAGTCTTATGCATCTTTGGTATGTTTACTCTTCACATATCCAAGTATTCTTACAAATCATCCATGTAAGTATATTTGCAAATGAATAACAAAGGTAACTGGAGGTAAGACATTTCTTTTTCTTCCTAGTTCATTTAAAGAGTGAGAAGTTGATGCAAAATTAAATACTTGAGCTTGGTGTGATTATGATTCTATCACCCTATAATTATGCCTATATTTATTTCGTTATCCTATATATCCCCCTATATTATATCCACCCCCTGTCATCATATAACCAATGAACTGAAACTGCCATTTTTTCCATACCATTCGACCACCACCTAAATCCATCAAATCACGAACAACACGATCATATTTTGATCATAACCTATGCATGATTTGATAACCCCTTAATCATGATTCAATAAACCCTTTGACATCTCCTCTTGTCAACATTTTGAATCACAATTTCGATACAAAATGGGGTTTCCCAAATGACCACTTCCTATAACTTGTTTTCCATTCAGACTCGTTCATTGTCTAGTGTAGAGATGTCAACTCTACATGTCCCAACATTTCCATGCCATGATTCTTCCTTCCAGATGATGCATATTGCATATGGGGAAGTTGGAAGTTATAAGACATGAAGCAATATCTATGCAAGCACTGGAAAGATACCTAGAATTCAATGCCTTTAATACCCTCTTTCGAACAACTCAATGGTATCCATTTTTCGCTCATTCCTAGGGGCACAATGAGAAAGTCACGGGGACATTTGCATAAAATTCTGATGGGAAGGTGACCCGAGTCGGTGACTTAGTTATGATAGTATCAAAGAAGGCGGTGGCATGTGCCACATGGTTAATTACTTTTGGTGGTATAGATATACTTATAATGTTTTGTAGGAAATCCAGTAGCAGACTGCCACCTACAAGAATTATGGTAGTAGAGGAAATCTTGGAGCACTTCCACGTTCAGGGCAGTTACGCTTCCTGATTATCCAGATTTAGGAGCGGAACGAACTGATTAACAGACTGAATACAATAAACACATAGATATGG
The DNA here is from genome assembly GCA_009831015.1 of Picea engelmannii. NCBI lineage: Eukaryota > Viridiplantae > Streptophyta > Pinopsida > Pinales > Pinaceae > Picea > Picea engelmannii. Next base: position 74,170 of record ML799233.1, on the reverse strand, counting down.
AGAATAACACAATTATCCAGTGAACAATATTTTCTATTAAATAATGAAATAGGTTGAAATTGTAAAACTGCAAAACTGAAATCTTGCTCGAATGGTGGTAGCTATCTCTGAGAAGAGATGTGGTTTCTACGCGCATCCGTCTGAGAAAAATGGATTACAATGAGGCTCCATAGGCATTTTTTATATTACTCATGAATTCCAAAACCCTAGACATGTTGGCAAATATTTAACAAACAACGAATGGCAAATGGCAAATATTCAACAAGACAACGAATGCTTGTCATTGATGGCAAGTACAACAGTGAAGATGGCATGAGTAAAAAAAGTTTGTAATCGACAGGAAAACAGAAGATAAGTTCAGGAAGGTCGAATGATCGAAGACGATAAGTTTGTAAGCGACAGGTAAACAGAATATAAGTTCAGGAAGGTTGAATGATCAAAGGCAACGCAACATTGATCGAGTGATCGAAGACCAGTAAAGTTTGAGAAGAATCTCTGATCATTGGATTCCATTCAAAATTCCTGAAAGAACGAGGGTCGTCGGATCTGAATGTAGAAAAGAAGAGATCATTGAAGAGGAGGACATATCTCAGCCGTTAGATCCAAGCGCAGGATCCGACCATCATTGGATCAAGAAGAACCCGCACGTCCTTTAAGGTACAAGGAGAATCGGGCGTAATCGCGATATGCGAAATCACGATGAAATCTGAGCCGTCAGATTAAGGTTGAATCTGGACTGTTGATTCCAGTCCTTGTTGGAGTTTCGGGGATCGAGAGTTGGACATGTCAAATATTATTGACATCAGGAATCCCGATTTCGCGATATGCGAAATGATGATTTAATCGCAGCCGTTGAATAGATATCAGATCTGGACCGTTGATCCAACCTCATATCGGAGTTTCACGAATCGCGACATGGAGAGACAAGAAACAATCACAAGAATCCTGAAATCACGATATGAGAAATCGCGACGTAATCTAAGCCGTTAAATCAAGATCAGATCTGGACCATTGATCTAATACCATATCGGAGTTTCGCGAATCGGGATATGGAGAGGCAAAGAAAACAATGCAACAAGGATGTCGAAATCGCGATATGCAAAATCCCGATTCAATCGCAGCCATTGAATCAAGATCAAATCTGGATCGTCGAATCATAGGACATGTGGCAAGTGATCGAAAGTTCGCTGACTTGGGGTCAACGGAGCCTAGTGTCGAAAATCACGAAATGAGAAATCGTGAAAGCGCTTTTTGCATAGGCACTTGGTTATGACCATAGTAATATTGGGGAAGGAGCTAGTGCAGAAAAGTTCTGTATCGAAACTTCGGGGATCGCGAAATGAAGTCTAGAGACACTCAGCACAGGATTGTCAAAATGTCGAAACCCGATTTAAAGGTAATGTCAATATAGTTCATCCAACGGTGCAGATAAATTGGAATATGATCGGAAGGTTACAGTTCTCTCTCACAGTTAACCCCTCAGTTACGAATCTATTAGTGAAACGGACTCATGATTGCAAATCAGTTAGCGTTTCAGTTGGCATTTCAGTTGCTCGGACAGTTGTCTTTCTTTTGCCTAAGGAGTTGGGAAGTTGAACCGTCGTATAGGTGTGTATAAAAGAAGATGAGACAGACTGTGTGTGGTTGGTTGTTCTGTATGAGAAAATAATGAAACCATAAGAAAAGTAAAAGGAGAGAATGCGCAGGAGGAGATTGAGCATATGTGCAGTATGAGATGAAACGCAGAGAAGAATAACAGAACAAGTTGGAGCAGAGCAGAATGAGAGAACGAGTTGATGCAGAGCATACCCACTGAACAAATAGAGGAAGAGAAGAACAACAGAACAGTTTGTAGAAGACTAGATTTTCAGAACAAATAAAGATTGGTATGAATTGATTTATCTATGTAGTTGATTGTTTATTTATTTATTAACATTCTAGGGAGGTTGGGAGGTGCTCGGGAGGACTGTTGTCCTCAGAGGTTCAAGTGGGATCTTGAACACAGGAAGTTGTAGCTTCCATCTGATTGCAGCCAGAGAAACCAAGGTGGCAGGGTGGTGCAAGGGAGAACAAGTGTTCTCTGTTATACAGGTTGGAGCCTATGTAACTGGAAGTTGGTGCTTCCATCCAGTTGGTGCTGGAACATTCAGGAAGTTGGTGCTTACATCCAGTTGGTGCTGAAATATTCAGGGAGTTGGTGCTTCCTTCTAGTGGGTGCTAGAGAAACCAAAGAGTTGGTGCTCTCAAACAAGTTGCAGCTTGTAAAACAGACGTAGCAGCCTCACATTGAGTTGGTGATCAATTAAAGATGATGTACAGAACTTAAAAGATTGCCTATCATTTCGAAGAAGAAGAGGTTTTCTCCCTTTATGGGTTTCCTCGTGAAAATCTGTCTCTGTGTATACCTTGTGTGTGACTGATGTTTTTTATTTTTACTGTCCATATGCTATATAATTTTGATGATCACTTGAAGAAAGATTAAGAATTTTTTAATAGACTTATGATTGTTTAAGCTCAAAGACAATTGATTCACCCCCCCCCCTCTCAGTGGTATTAGTAATTTCAACAAGACATCCAAAAATCTAACCCTAGAAGGTGAAATGCCAAAAGTTATGTGGTCCCTATAGGTAAGTTGGTTTAATTTGGTACCTAAACTTCCTAGGGTCGTAACATTTTCATATGACCTTCGTTTTAGGCGCGTGATAGCCACTGGAAAGGTATTTCAGAGAACTACACATTCCACGTCAAACTCTGACTCTATCTACAATTTGATTGTGGTGAGCCAAAAAAACAACGTTTAGGGCCCCAAAACAGCCCTGGAAGTACAACAAGAAGTGATGACATGAAAACATACAAAATAAGATATTTGGATTAGGTGAGAGGCCACTTGTATCCACTTGGAGGATGTGTGGGGCTTCAGATAGCCCCAAAAGTGTAGAACCCACAATTACAAAGTAGTACAGAAGAACATGTTGAACAAAAATGGACACAAGGAGCCAGTTGGAATAGGTGGGTGGCCACCAATATCCACCTGGATCAATCATCCCCCCTTAAGAAAAAATGGTATCCATTGCATTGAGTTCTCCCATCAGGTGAGGAAACTTCTGTTGGATTTGGCCCCGAGTAAGCCACTTGCCTTAGTGTAGGAGTTGCCTTGCCTTGACAACCCGATAAAGCCGGATTCACTGCTGGCAAGTTCCCTTGACCTGTGTGTCCACGATCTAATCAATGGATGTTTGTTCCATGCAGTCAAGGTTGAGATCTGTTGGTTTTAGTTGTTTTGCGATCTCATAAGTGTCCAATAATGGTGGAAAATATGGCCGAAGGAGGTCCACATTGAATATGGGATGCAGACCAAGGAAGAGTGGAGTGTTGAGCTCAAAATCATTACTACCCACAGCCTTGGTGATAGTGTAAGGCCCAAAACGAAGTCGGCGAAGCTTCTGATGGGGCCCGGTGAGACGCTCCTTCTGCAGATGTAACCATAATTTGTCGCCAACCTGAAACTCGTGTGGTATCCTGTGTTGATCATGCCGTTGCTTGTACTTAGCATTGGATTTTTGTAAAATCTCCTGGACTTGTTGGCAGATGTGTTGAATCCGCTCAATGAATCTAGTGGCTTTTTCAATTGCAGACTAATCAGGGGAAGAGTCGGTATGTGCGGTGGTAAGAGGGAGTGCAACATCAATGGGTCCCAAGGGTTAGAATCCCATACCCACCTAAAATGGGATATGGTCGGTGGAACTATGGAGAGCCATGTTGTAACTGTGTTGGACATAGAGAAGACTCTCATCCCATGTACGTGGATGCTTAGAATTGTACATGCGCAGGATGTGCACAATCATCCAATTGACAACCTCGATTTGGCCATCGGTTTTGGGGTGGAAAGCAGTGTATTTTGTGAGCTTGGTGTCCAACAAAGACCAGAGACTCGACCAAAAGGTGTTGAGGAACCTATTGTCTCGGTCAGAGATGATGGTTTGCGGTATCCCAAAGTGGACCCACTCTCGCTTGAAGAAGAGATTGGCAGTCTCTGTCATTGTGACAGTATTCTTACCGGTTGTGAGGATGGCCATATTTGAAAATTGATCAACGACCACAAACACGAAGTCATTTCCTTGCTTGGTGGACGGCAAGCCAGACATGTAATCCATTGAGATGGATTCCCAAGGTTTCTCGGGAATAGGAAGAGGGGTATATAATCCTTGCTTCTTGATGGTTGGCTTGGAAATGGCATAAGTAGTGCAAGATCTGATATACTTGTTGATGTCCTCTCGAAGTTTTGGCCAATAAAAATATTTTTGAAGAACAACCATGGTTTTCTCTATGCCAAAATGTCCTGACACCCGATTGTAGTGGGATTCACAAATCATCTTTGCACGCTCTCTTGTAGGAACACAGAGATGGCCCAGGTGCCATAAGAGTATGTCCTGAATGTGAAAATCAGTGACAGTTGTGGTTGTACCTAAGAGATGATATGTGGTGGTGAAGTTCGAATCTTGCTGATAAAGTTGGGGCCACTCAGAGGCCTCATGTCCACATGAATGGAGCACAATGGTGAGTGAAGCCACATGGGGTCGACTGAGGAAGTCAACGACATGATTAGAGATACCTATATTATACTTGATGTTGAGATGAAACTATTGCACGTAGGTGGACCACTTCTGATGGTGGTCGTTCTGCAATTTCCCCTGTGTCTGTATGAACTGTAGAGTCTTGTGATCAGTGTGTATGATCGTCTCTTTCCCCAGAATGTAATGTTTCCATTGAAGACAGGCTTGTACAATGGAATCCATTTCCTTGTCATAGGTGGGGTATTTTCGGACAATATCATAGAGTGTCTCACTATGGTATGTCATTGGATGCCCATGTTGAGTGAGAATTGTGCCCACATCATAGTCAGATGCATCAGTCTCAATCTTGAATGGTTGTTGCATATCGGGCAAGGAGAGTACCGAAGATGAGAAAAAGCAATGCTTTAGATAATCGAATGCTCATTGTTGCTCCTTCCCCCACGTGAACTTGGCCCTACCACCGCCCTTGGTCACCTGGATGAGGGCCCATGCAATATGGGAGAATCCCAACACGAACCGTCGGTAGAAATTGGCTAGCCTCAGAAAGCTCCGAAGCTCGGTCAATGTGGTCAGGGTTGGCTAGTCACAGATGACTTGGATCTTAGTTGGATCAACATGTACCCCATGCTCATCAACAATGTAGCCCAAGTATTGGACCATGTTCATGCCAAAAGATCATTTTTCCAAGTTGGCATACAGCTTGTGCTGCCGCAGAGTGCTCAAAACCTACTAAATATGCCACATGTGCTCTTTCCATGTCCTACTGAAGATGAGGATGTCATCCAAATATACCACCAAAAAGGAGTTGGTGAAGGGTCTCAATACATCATCCATCAACCTCATGAAAGTGGTTGGTGCATTTGTTAAGCTAAAGGGCGTGACTAGCCATTCGTAGAGACCTTCTTTAGACTTGAAGTTTGTCTTCCATACATCAGTTGGTTAGATCGAAACTTGGTGGTAGCCAAACTTTAGGTCAATCTTGTTGAAGAAATTTTCCCCCTTGAGTTGGTCAAGAAGGTCATCAATCCTGGGAATGGGGTAGCGGTTCTTGACTTTGATTTTGTTTAAGGCTCTGTAATCAATGCAGAATCGCCAAGTCTCCTCCTTCTTCTGCACCAATATAGTTGGGCTTCCGCAAGGGCAGGATTTGGGTCTGATGTGCCCCTTTTGAAGAAGCTCGTGTATCTAATGCCTTATTTCGTCATTCTCCTCTAGTGAGCCTCGATATACTGGTCCATTAGGTAGAGGTGCGTCGGGGGTCAAATCAATTGGATGCTTGACTTGGCAATGTGTCGATGCCCTTGTAGGTGAGGAGAATATGTCTCTGTATTCTTCCACAATCTCGTCCACTTACTTTTGTTACAAAGAGATGTGTTATGTAGAGGCCATAGATGTAGCAGCGACCTTATACTTATTGTGAGCACGGATCACAAAGAAGACAAACTTCTCGGTCTATGAAACGACCTTACTACATTGCTTAGCAGAGATTAAAGAAATAGAAGTAGGTGGCGCTACCTATGGGATCCTGTACAATTGTCTACCCAAATTAATAATAACACTATGGGGTCTAGAGTCATACATGGCATGACGCTTCCACAAATATGGTTGTCCTAAAAGAACATCACAAACTTCAAGGGGAGAAATATCACATAGTACCTCATCTTTGAAAGGCTTGATGTCATAGGGCAGACGACATTGTTGGATGACACGTAGATCTCTTCCTTGGCGAAGCTAGCCGATGGTGTAGGGTTGCGGGTGCAGTGTCATTGGTAGGTCCAGCTGCTTGACGACCTCTGCTAAAATTAGGTTCTTTTGAATAATTTTGTCGACAATGAAATGACTCGGAGCCCCCTTGACCCACATCTGTGAGTGAAAGAGGCGTTCCCCTTCCTCTGGTTCTTTTGGTTCTCTCGGTCGGACTTTGGTGGTCGTGATAGTGGCACTGGGTTCAACATCGATAATCCACTTCCCTCCTTCAAGATTTGACTCAGAATCAGAATCGAACTATGACTCGAAAGCCTTCATCTCGGCCACGAGGGACTGCTTGGAGCAACATTCTTCAGTGTTGTTCCAAGGACTTTTATGGTACTCACACCATTTTCCCATGTCCTTCTTCATATTCTAATTTCCCTTCGTGTGTTGTGGCTTGGATTGGTTGTCCTGAGGGTGTCCATCTCGACTTGGTCCCTTGTTGTGTGGGTTGGGGCTTCCTTTGCCCTGCTTCAGCTATGAGGGGTTTGCAGATCCAAGCTTTCATCGTTTCTACATAAATTTCAGCTCGATCTTGACAGTGTATCTATAAGTCATGCCCAAAGAGGTGATGTCCAGGAAATCCATTTCTATTTGAATGTATATATGCAAACAACAACAATATTTGAGCACCAGATGACACTCAAAGTCTTTGATACCCAATTGGATGCGTATGGTATGGAAAATATTGGTGAAATCTTGTACTGTCTGGTCCCTTTCTTGGTGTAGGGTGGTCCATCTGGTGTATTGGTCCTAGTAGCTTCCCATAGGGTAGTATTGTTCTTTAATGGCATCCCAGAAGGAATCCCATGTAGGGGCCACCAAAAACATTGTAGATTCCTCCATGGCCCTTTTCTTAGAGTAAGTATCCCAACAGTCTTTAACATGGGGAACGACATTGAGGAGTGCAAAAGTGATATTTTCCCTATCGAAAAAATTGTGGACTGAAAAATATCCTTTGAGCAGATCCAACCATTTATCTACAACATCTACATCTATCATTCCTTCAAATAATGGAATATCAAAATTTACATGTACCTTGAAGGGAGTTGCATGACCGCTTGATGAAGATGCTTCTCCTGTGGGCAATCGTTGAAGGATTTGCATGAAGTTGTCCATCATTTTGTTCCTTTGTCGCGTGAGGGATTCCTCGAGAAACATTTCAATAAGATCTCCTACTCCATCATCTTTCTTTTTGTCCCCCATGGGTTGTTTTCGGGCTCGATGCGACCAATATGGTAATGGCTCGATTGGTTCGAGTCCCAACTTCTTGTACCCGGATCTTGTAAGGGATACCACTTATATGGATTTAAGAGCGGAAGGAACTGATTAACAAACTAAATACAATAAACATAGAGATATGGAGAATAACACAATTATTCATTGAACAATATCTTCTATTAAATAATGAAAGAGGTTGAAACTGTAAAACTGCAGAACTAAAAACTTGCTCGAATGGTGGTAGCTATCTCTGAGAAGAGATGTGGATACTACGTGCATCCATCTAAGCAGAATGGATTACAATGAGGCTCCATAGGCCTTTTTGATATTACTCACGAATTCCAAAACACTAGACATCCAAAAACCTAACCCTAGAAGGTGAAATGCCAAAAGTTATGTGGGCCCTATAGGTAAGTTGGTGTAATTTGGTACATCATCTTCCTAGGGTCGTAACTTTTTCATACATCCTTCGTTTTAGGCACGTGATAGCCCGTTGGAAATGTATTTCAGAGAACTACACATTACGTCATCAAACTTTGACTTCATTTATAGTTTGATTGTAGCGAGCCAAAAAAAAAATGTTTAGGGCCCCAAAATAGCCCCGAAAGTACAGCAAGATGTGGTGACATGAAAACATACAAAATAAGCCAGTTGGATTAGGCGAGAGGCCACCTGTATCCACCTGGAGGATGTGTGGGGCTTCATAAATCCCCAAAAGTGTAGAACCCACAATTACAAAGCAATACATAAGAACGTGTTGAACAAAAACATACACGAGGAACTAGTTGGAATAGGTGGGTGGCCACAAATATCCACTTGCATCACCTGAAGGAGAAATTGAGGATATGGGTTATGTTGGGGGCGTTGTCGTCGAGCTTCCATGTTGCTTGAAAAAACCCAACAGAACTCTAACAAGGAGGTAACCTCCAGTCAAAGATACGGTCAACTTAGTCTATTCTGGTTGATTTTGTGGAATAGATGCCAATTCAATTGTTGCTCCATTTCAAGTTCGATCTCAAGTTGAATTTCTTGTCTTTTCCTCTAGAAATTTCTGGGAAACCTGTTGCGGAAAATTGAGAAAAATCCCAAGAATGAGAATTTGTTTAACTCATTAATTTCCCTTACTCTTTAGTGAATTAGAGAAGTAAACGGATGGTTTTACTAATGATGGTGTTTTGATCGTTCAAATCTGATAGCGGTCAGACAGTTTCCAAAGACAATTTTTCCACATCGTTTTTCAACGCATGAGCATGAATTTGGAAATTCAGTGACATGGGTTTTGTGTAGAACATGCCCAATTAGGTGAGTGCAAAGAAGATTCCTCAAAAAGTGCATGATGGGGAGTGTAGGGGTGTTTCTTCAAATAGGATTCACCTAGATTTCCTGTTGCGATCGCTTTTCAAACCACATGCCCAAATTGGAGCGCCCAGACAAAGAAACAAGTTTAAATCCAGACAATAGAAGCTATTCTTGTCCTTTGTATGTTATAAGGATCTTGTATAATCGGATCATAATCCATTCTCTTTTAGAAATCGATCCAACAAAATCGTGTAACCACAATTTTCTAATTTGCATATTTGGGCAATTCTGGCAATGAGGGAATCTATTATCTTCTGATGTATAAATGTGCAATTAGATGATAGATTGGGGGGGGATTATGAAGAGGAGATTAGACAATATTGTAAGAAGGAATTGATGAAGTCGTCGATGAGCTGCTATATGTTGATTTCAAGACTCTCTATTTTTCCATGGATTAATACAAAGATTTGTTCCTACATATGAAATTGTGATTGAAGTTTAATATTGTAGTTCCTTTCCACAGCATGCACTGAGATCAACAGGGGCCCCATTCTCTGGCATGCGTCGTGTCCATTTTATTTCAGTTTGTAGTTCAAATTGTAAGTTTGACTTCCTATATGATTTCTAGTTTGATATTTCTATTTTCGTTGTTTTCATTTCACAGTTGTACACCTACATAAATCATTGAAGATTAGAGAACTTATTTGCTTTATAAGTGATCACATGAACATTGAATGAACGAAGGATTGTGATTCATGCCCAACAACATTTAAATGAACTTTGATCCAGTGATATGATATTTATGTGGTGTCATTCAATCTGCATTTTTATTTGACTTCACTTTGAATCTATTTGATGGCAGCTGCAAGAATATCTGGATCTACTTTTTACTAAAGGAAATGATTATTACAAGAAAATTATGATCTATGAACATAATGAAAGACCGTAATATGTGTGTTAGATGATGAAAACCTTAGTCCTAAGTAGCTAGAAACATTCTTGTTACATTGTACTTATGTTCTAGTTTAAGTCATTATATATGCTTTTATTTTTCATGCTCTTTATTTTAGCTTTTGTGTGATTGGCTGAGTGTGGCGTGTCCTGGAAATCCTAGTGTTGTTAACCTTGAGGATCTTACGAAAGTTGCAAATATATAAGACTTGAAACTACAACCCTGAGACCTTCCGGCTTTAATTTCATAATTGCAATTTGAATTCAGTAGAATAGTTAGTTTCCTAGTCCTACATATATTTTGTCGACATCTCACAAGTTTATGAACACCCTGGTTGATAATTTAATGTTCATTAATTTAAGCATTAAATTGACCGACATACATCCTTCCTCAGTGCCCATATTTCCTCTTATATTTGACATTTGGTGGTCCTCGCCTCTAGCTCATTTGTTGAGCATTGCCTATTTCCCTGTTGTTGAGCAAAGAAATTGAGTAAGGCCTCTTTACTTGAAGGTCAAACACTTAGCCAAATTATTTTATTTCCTTCTTTGCTATGTGTACCCTTTCTTAGTGATATGTGTCTACCTTTCATCAACTGATTTAGATGGACATGTATCTCATGTTTGTCAAGCACAAGGCATCAATTACATCACACTTCGTTCGAATTCCATTGATTCTGGTAGAACTCCGAGATTTTAATACTTAGGCTTAAGTTTCCTTTAACTCTTAAGGAATTTCTTCAATCAAATTGTTGACACCAAGATAAATTCCCTATAACTCACTAAGATTACTTAAATGTGGAGGTATCTCATTGGTCAAATAAATCATTGCTAGATTTTGCAAGGATTGTGTTTACATCCCAATCAAGTCAAACAAAATGTTGGCATCCAAATATTATTAATGAGTTTTAGGATTCGAAGTTTCTACATCTAGTAAGAAACGAAGAAAATTCTTCTTCTAGTGAATTAATGTGTCTTAGGAAACAAGAAGGAAAACATAACAGAGATCACTAATTGTTTATAAGGGCATCCAATTCTTCTACTTGGATGCACCATGTTGCAAAGTACAGAACCACATGAGAAGCAACATAGCTCTATTGGTAAGAGAGACCTTGTCCATGAAATTAGTTCCGATGGATGCCATGATGAAGTTATTTCCTAGCTCCATCGTATGAGAATCAATCTCTATCTCTTACTCGACACAATGGTGATGTGGATGTGAATGGGATGATAATAAACATAGTGATCATTCTAGTTGAGGTGGTGACCAATCCCTTCTAGTAGAGGTGGTACTATGAAGGAAATTCTTTGGCTCCCTTGGAAGAAATGACCACATGCTCTAACATATATTTGAGAATGTTGCATATTGTAGTTATCCCATAAAGATGTAGGTTGAAAAGAAGAGAATCAACAATCGCCTATTTATTTCGCCAAGGATGTGTGAGACCCCTCTAAGTTTTCTTGTGGAATGATACTTTTTCTCAACTATTTAACAATGAAATCAAGTAACATCCCCTCAAATGGTAAGGCAACAAGGACACCCTAGATGTATGAAACTGTGGCTATGTGCATAGAATACAATTCACTACAAATATAATATGATTGTTGACTTGATGGAAATGGCAATAAAACGTGAATCATCAACATCTTTTCCAACTTTACCAAGTCAAATATTTGACCAATCACCATGTTACATGTTATGGTATAAATGGTAAGGCAAACCATTAAAATTGTTAAGAATAAGCCCTCTTTAATTAAACACTTTTGTGGATATTAGTAAGGATTTTTGTGTGGAGATCTGATCATAAGAGTAAGGACGGTTAACATGAATGGTGGGACAAAGGTATATTTATGCTTTGACCATTTCAAAGTTTGTATTGTTTTCTCTCGATTCAAGAATTGCATCCATGGGAGAGGTTGATACTACATATATCTCTTGATATTCTAGTCAATATGTTAATTTGGAAAAATTATGTGAGCACCTGAAAATGTTGCAATATGTTAGTAAAAAGAAAGGAAGTGCTCTGTGAATGAATCTTGTTTATTCTCACACAAGAGAAGGTACTCTCACCTGAAATGGCCTTTGCAACTTCACTAGAACAACTAGCCCTAGAATTGTTCATTAACGGTTAGATGAGAAAAGTTGCAACGAATCAAAATTTGAACCTCCCACCAGCTTATTGTTGAACCACAACGCCATCATATTTGATCTCTTATCCACAAATAAATATAATATGCAAGGTGCAATATAATTACTCAATTCTATCAAAATTCAAATTCAATATAATGGGCGGCAAAAAGAAAAGCATATATTTATATATAAACTCATATTGAACATAGAGTATAAGCAATAAGTATGAAAAGATGGCTTCTCAGTGCAAGTGTATATCATTAGAAACACTTAAAAAATAGTGAAATGAATAGCACGGGGATCCCTAAAGTGGAAACAAAAAGATGTTTAGTGAAATGAATAGCACGTAGATCCCTAAAGTGGCAACAAAAAGATGTAGTATTTTACACGACATCAATGATGGTGACAAGCTCACTTTCACCCATTAAATTCTTCAACGTGTGCATAATTTCAAATTGTTTCTTTTTCTACTTCGATTGATCGCTTGTCCACTTCAAATCACCATTTACTTCTTCTCATAACACACAATCCCAATCACCATTTACTTGTTCTCAAAACTCAAAAACACAGTGAAATGGCCAAGCTTATATTTATATTTATATTTATATTTTCCGGGTATGTTGGCTTTGTCAATAATAATATTAGGTAATTGTTGCAATCTAAGGGATTACAGAGTAAATTTGGTTCATATAATCCAATTAAAAAATCATAGCATATAATATTATACAAGCATGTACACATAAAAAGAGGAGAAGAGAAGTAATTACAAAACTAGCAACAAATTTGTTTTATTATATTATTCTTCAATCTACAACAATTGTTACATCTCATATTCATGCATTTTTATAAATCTAGAAGATGGAGGTAGTTACAACTACCATAACTATCTTGGTCGGTCAACTCAACCAAACAATCAATCAATCGACTACCTAGTCAACTACAACTTCGGCTCAATCATTCTATTACAATGTCAGTGGACTACTTAGCCTAGTCGACTAATTGACTAGGATCCCCCAACATCTCCCCCAAACTCAAAATCTTCTTTGCCCCAAAGAAGGAAGGAGATGAGAGTAAAAAAATTTACAAAAAAAGTGCATCTGGACTCATGGTTTGTCAATTTGTATGTTATTGATCTAATGTATGCCTACTCTTGTTGAGGGGTGATTCACTAATGCATTGGGGTTGAAGAAAGAAAATCCTAATCAAGGGGCCACTGGAGGGATTTTGCTTAGATTTGTGGAGGCATTGTTTTCATTACATCCAAGAAAATTTTATGTATGTGAGGGGCAATCTGCTTCAGTCAATTTTCAAAGTCATGCCACTCCTCCAAGGCTTGTTATGTTATAATATTAATTTTTTTCATTTCAAACAAGTAATTCATCTTCTCGTGGATTGATGTATTCTAGATTTCAAACAAACGGGGATCATATTCTTCTTGCATATGGTGAACCTATATTTGAACATATTAGATATGTGCCACTATTTTGTTTGCTTCCATCTATGTTATTTTCCCTTATTGGATCCATTCTTGTACCTGCAAATCTTCTTATTTTTTATATTCATGTTTAAGTTGGGTGCTCAAGGCATCCCAAATTCTTGCATTCACCACAACATTTCTTTGACTATCTAGTTCCAAAATTAATGGTTGAGTAACTTTTAAGTTGCTATAGACATTACCATAGTACATCGGCCAGTTGTCTAGCTCATTCTTAACAGCGATGGCTATCACTCATGTATAGTGTAGTTGTTGTTTCACTTCTTCAGATTTTCCTTATTCATGGTTTAGAATGGAACCCATCTAGTCGGACTTCAACTATTAGTTATCAACCAAAAGGTTATGTTGTTAGTTGATCAAGTCAATAATTAAGTTTTGCAAGTAGTGGATAAGATCATTTGGTGTAACAACTATTGCAAACCCTGGTGTTGGTTCTACCTTTTCTCTATAAGTTTTCAATGCTTTTTATTATTTCGACTTCCTTTGTTTTAGCTTCTTGGTCAACCCACTCCATATTTTTTTCATCTCCTTACTGACTTCTTTATACAATTCTTATATTTATGAGTCAGACGTGTCTTCTAGATCAAAAGAAAGCACTGATTTTCCTTCTTGTTCTTCTCCAACCTAAATGTGTTAAAGATCTTATTGGATTTTTCCTTTATGTCGTTTTCCTTTTCAATTTGTTTGTTAACCTTTTTGTCTTTTTCTTTCTATCATGCAATTAATTATTGTGGTGATGTCTCCTACTCAATTGTTTGTTGTTGTGATTCCTTTATCTATTGTTGGTTCCACTGAGTTTGTTTCATTATAGATCCTTGATGTTTTTGTGTTTCATTTTTTGGTGACTCTTACTTCTCCTCAGTTAACTAATGGGTTGCAACTTATTGTTGTTCCTTGGTCGACTTGTCCTATTCATTCTTGTTAGTTACTTGCTCTTCATTATGTTCTTATTTGTGTTCCCAATCCTATTGATGTCCCTATTGAGTCTCCATACCCTCACCATTTGTATTATATTGATTCTCCTGGGCCCCTTACATATGTATTCCATCGATTACCATTTATTACACTTTCTTGTGTTATAGAGGTCAACGATGTTAGACTTAGATCTCTAGTTAAGTTGATGGGGCCCTGAGTTAGTTTGGATCCCAAGTTGTTGTTGGTTGATGTTGTTAGTTTATTCAAGGGATTGATTGTAATCTTGGGTCCTTTAGTATTCCCTTTCCTTGCTTCCTTATCTTGTTTATTTTTGGGGATTGGGTGTAACCTGGTGTGAAACAAATAAAAGAATATGCAGATAATCGAAGAGAAATAACTTCAAAGAAATTTGGTGGTGTCTATAAATATATTGAACTTGCGCAGAATAGATCTAGCTAGAAAATACTACAAACATTTACAGAGAGAAATTGAGAAAGAAGAATAGGGAGAGAAAGAATAGAAGAATTATCATTAACCGTTATGAATAATGAATCATTTACACATGATATACTATGTATAACTCAATTAATGCACACTGGAGGAGAACCAATGTGCCATAGTGGTGGTCTAGAGTGATATGGACACACACCAGTAGTTACGGGAGTAAACTGCCACCTAGTCTAGTCTCTCATACAGTTACGGGAGTGAACTGCCACCTAGTTGAGTTAACTAGTCAATCGGTCTTCAGTTAACTGACTGAACAAAGTGTAGTCAGGAGTAGATCAGGGAATCAAGGGTAATGCACCAGTCTAGTGATGATCCCAAGGAAAGTGTGCATTAGCATGGTGATGATCCCAATGTTGCATGGTGACAAAACCAATGCAGCATCTAGACTCAACTCAGCTAGTCAAACTGAAGTGTCAACTGAAAGAGAATATTCTCCAGGTGGAATATTTTCCCCTAAAATATAGGAGACTGGATAATGATTAATTATGACTAATAAACAAGGAAAAACCTTAGGAAAAATAAATCCTAGGTGTGTGTGAAGTAACTCCAACACCCCCCCTGAACATCAGTATGGTGAAAATAAAGAATGGGTCCTGGCAACAAGGCCATGTTAGGTACCCAAATACAAAAGATACACTGAAATAAAGCGAGGAAAGAGGGAAAACCTCATAGTAAAACCCCCCCCTCAAGGTACAATGTATGTAAAAAAGAAGAACTATAGTTGCTAAGCAACTGTGTCCTTCACTCCAAGACAACTTCGCAAAGAATGGAACTTCTGCTCAGTGAAGGTCTTGGTGAAGATGTTTGTTGTCTGTTTTGCTGAAGGATAGAACTATAGGTCAATGATCCCCTTGTGTACTAAGTCTTGGATGTAGTGCATGTGGATCTCTATGTGATTCGTTCGTTGCCTCTGAAATTAATCTCTGCAGAACTTCAGAGTGTTATGGTTGTCACACCAGATGATGATCGGTCGATGAAACTGAATGCCCAACTCAGTGAGAAAATGTTGTACCCACATAGCCTGAATGGTTATGTTGACTACCCCTATGTACTCTACCTCGGCTAAAGATAGAGAAATGACAGCTTGCTTCTTTCTCGACCAACAGGTAGGCCCAGAACCAAGACTGAGTGAGTAACCAGATGTGGACTTGCGATCAGTGTTATCGCCAACCTAGTCAAAATCAGTGAACCTGATGAGATCTAATGTAGATTATGTTGCATAATGAATCCCAAAGGTGATGGTGCCTCGTACGTATCGAAGGATAAGTTTTGCAGCCTTCCAATGTAGCTCATGCAGCTCCTACATGAACCTGGAAACTGCGCCAACTACATAGGAGAGGTCTTTTCTGGAGTGTGTGAGATACAACAAGATCGCCACTAGTTGTTTGTATAGTGTGTTGTCAACCAGTGGAGTATCCTCACCATCCTCAAGTTTGAATCCTGAAAGGAACGGTGTCGGAGCAAACTTGTAGTCTGTCATGTGAAATCTCTCAAGGAGATCTCATGCATACTTGGCCTAAGATAGTTTGATGTCTGATGCATCGTAACTAATCTAGAGTCCAAGGAAGAAGTGTAGTGGACCCATGTCCGGAATCAAAAACATGTCATGTAGAATCCTCTTGACTACAACAATCATTGAAGTCGAGCAACCGGTGATCAACAGATCATCAACATACAGAACTAAGAGTAGAAGTGAATCAGTCATCCTGAGCATGTAGACATTCGGATCTGATTTACAACGTACAAATTTCTATGACAACAAGCAGGAGTCCATCTTGGCATACCATGCCCTCGGAGCCTGATTGAGACCATAAAGAGACTTCTTCAGTCGACAAACCAAAGATGAGTCTTACATAAATCCCTGGGGATACTCCATATAGATCTCCTCAGAGAGATCACCGTGAAGAAATGCATTATTCATGTCCATTTGATGGACTTCCCATCCCTTGGCTTATGCAATGGCAAGTGTCAATTGTATGGAATCCATCTTTGCTACTGGAGCGAAGGTCTCGTCATAGTCAATACCATGCACCTGCTGAAATCCTTTGGCAACAAGTCTGGCTTTGTATCTACTAGTATGTTCATCTGATGTGATCTTGGTCCTGCAGACCCATCTACATCTGACAAGTTTCCTCCCAGAAGGAATGGGAACCAGATCCCAAGTCTGGTTCTCGAGGAGGGAGTTGTACTCCTCCTGCATGGCGGATTACCAGAAGGGATTTCCATCAGCCTCGCCATAAGATTGTGGATCTAAAGACTGAACCAAGAAAAGATGCCTGAAGGGAAATGGTTCAGTGGCAGTGAATGAAACAGGAGGCTCCTTGAAATCATATCAAGTCCTCATAGTATTGGTTGGATCACCAACGATATCCCCTGCATCCTGAAGAGTAGTTTGTGCCCACTTGGGCCTCTACTCTAGCTCTGCAACTGCATCTGGATGCTCTGACTCTACATATGACTGTACTGAATCTGAGTATGAATCATCTGAGTCCTCTGAATCATAACTCTCATTTGAAGAAGATTCGGCATGTGAATGCTCATCATCTCGGACAGGTGGAAGAATGAAGGTGTTTGCATGCGGCTGTTGAGGTACATGCGAGACATTTTCCTCAAATTGGACACTACACTCAATGATGATCCAGTCCAAGGAAAGATAAATAAGCCTATATCCCTTCACATTGTCGGGGTATTCAACAAAAATACACTCAGTTCTCTGTGGATCAAGTGCCTTCCTCTTTTCAGAGGGAATCTAGGACCATGCACGTGAACCAAAAATGTGAAAGTGGGTCACTTCCGGTTTGAGGCCACTCCAAGCCTCGTAAGGGGTCTTATCCTTGACAGATCTATGGGGAGATATATTTTATATGTATGTTGCACAATTAAGTGCTTCAGCCCATAGTCTCTATGTTAGTGACTTTTCATGCAACATGCAATATGCCATCTCCTTTAGAGATCTATTTTTCCTCTCAACAACTTCGTTTTGCTAAGGAGTATAGGGAATTGTGTGTTGCAACTCAATCCCTGCCTCATGGAAAATATCATGGATCTCATGATTTACATACTCTCCCCCATTATCAGTTCAGAGGAATTTGATCTTCTTTCCGGACTGTGTCTCAACCAGGGCTTTGAAATCTTTAAGGTGTTGAAAGACCTCGTATTTTTTCCTGAGAAAGTAGATCCATGTAAAACGTGAGAAATAATCAACAAAAATAACAACAAACCTCGCTTTTATGATGGATGGATGCGTAAAAGGACCCATAAGGTCACTATGGATCAGATCTAAAGGTGCAAAATCTCTCTGAGACTTTCCTTTGTCAAATTTCTCTTGAGGGTGTTTTCTGAGAAATCCCTCACATACGCCCTTGGAGAAATGGATTTCTGGTAGACCATCAACCAATATTTTCTTGCTAAGTTGTTGCATGTATCTGAAATTCAAATGTCCAAACCTTTCGTGCCATATCCTACTACTTTCATCAGCATGAGTAAGCAGTAAAGCAAAATCAGATTCAATGAATTCAGAAAAAGTATACAATCTAGACTAATGATTTACCTCACTGGTAGCAACCCTTGAGTTGGTTTGCTTGTCGTATCTGTCCATAGCATTTGGTTTGAATATGACTTTCTTTTTGGTTTCGGAATTCGTCATCTGATACACGGAGAGAAGGTTGATGGAAATTTTTGGAACGTGCAGCGCATTCTCGAGGATTTCGTTGGTGAGTTCAATCCTTCCTTTATCAATGACTTCGACAGAAGAGTTGTCCCCCATCAAAATAGGAGGACCTTTGCATGCATCAATGAAGAATATAATTCTTTTGAGGTAGCCATGTGATGTGATGCTCCTGAATCTATGATCCAAGCATCGAGACAGGAGTTGATGGCAATCAAGGCATAGCTAGAATTTCCTTTCTTTAGATTCGGATCTTCTGGCTTCTTCTTCTTGGCACCCTCGAGGATTCCATCTCCAAGGTTGTTTTTCTGAATTATTTGAGACATTGTATCTATTTGTTTTTTCATGCATGCATATTCTGGATGGAATCCTTTGTGACAGTATGTTCATTTCTCCTATTTTCTTCCCTTTTCCCCTTTGGATCTAGAGGCATCAATGAAGGGTTTTGTGTACCCTTCCTTCTTCGGATTTGCATGATATTTTCTTTTGTATTTATCTTCATATTTCTGATATTTGTGGCTGCCATATTGCACTGTGAGTGTATGCGCCTTTGGGCCTTCGATTTTTCCCATGTTGATGAGCTTGGTTTTCTCTTGTGTCATGGATTCAATAAAGTCCTCAAGAGAAGGCATCTTCCATGTGGCTCTAGAGGAGAATATGATAGAATGGAATGTGGATACGAATACAGAGAATTCAAGACCAAGTTTGGAGAGAATGGTGAGAACCATTTGTTTCTCCTCCTTATATTTATCAACCCCGCAAGCTTTGAGTTGCGACAGTAAATCCTTGAATTTTGTAAAGAAATATTGGATATTGTCGAAGATTTTTGGATCCAATGTGAATAGTTCCACCTCCAGCCTGTGTCCCCTCATCTCATCATGTTTTCCAAATATCCCTTCCAAGGTGGTCCAAGATTCATTGGGAGTCTTACAGGAAGAGATGTGAAAAAGGAGATCGGGAGAAATAAGACTGCAAATCGTTATGAGTGTTTCATCCATCTGATTTATGTACTTGGACTTTTCTATGGCTGATGTCAGTTATGTATATGTATTCAAGGTTAACCTGTATAATCCTCTAGTTCATAAATGAATCATTATTCTCTCCTTCCATGCAAAGTAGTTGTCAAGTGTAAGAATGAATTCTTTTTTAAAATACATCTTTCCATTGTCTTCAATCTTTTGTACCTGCAAATGTTTTTGGTGTAGATTTTTTTTAGTATTTTGTCGGATCTGATACCATGTAAATGTGTTGAACCTTCACAGAATAGATCTAGCTAAAAAATACTACACACATTTGCAGAGAGAAATTGAGAAAGAAGAATAAGGAGAGAAAGAATAGAAGAATTCTCATTAACTGTTATGAATAATGAATAATTTACACATGATATACTATGTATAACTCAATGAATGCACACTAGAGGAGAACCAATGTGCCTAGTGGTGTTCTAGAGTGATCTGGACATACACCATCAGTTACTGGAATAAACTTCCACTTAGTCTAGTCTCTCGGGAAGTTACGGAAGTGAACTGTCACCTAGTTGAGTTAACTAGTCAACCAGTCTTCAGTTAACTGACTGAACAGAGTGTAGTGAGGAGTAGATCAGGGAATCAAGGGTAGTGTTCTAGTATGGTGATGATCCCAAGGCAAGTGTGCATTATCATGGTGATGATCTCAATGTTGCATTGTGAAAAAACCAATGCAGCATCTAGACTCAACTCAACTAGTCAAACTGAAGTGTCAACTGAAAGAGAATATTCTCCAAGTAGAATATTCTCCCCTAAAATATAGGAGACTGGAAAATGAATAATTATGACTAATAAACAAGGAAAACCCTTAGGAAAAAGAAATCTTAGGTGTGTGTGAAGTAACTCCAACAGTGTCTAAAGAAACCATTACATCACTTAAGCACAATGCATTGCGATCAGAATATCACAATACATATTAAACATTTTCAACACGACATCCATGATAATAATGACCCATAAGGTCCTTTATTTATAGTCTCAATAGTTAACCAACTTCCTAGAAATCAATAAGACCTTTTTCACATAACATCATCAGTTGTTAGAGTTGAATCCATCAAATTTGCATTGTCTAGTCGGCTCATAAAAGTTGCTCGACCAAAATATCCATGTGTCCAACTCATAGTTGATTGCTCGGTTGGTCGATCCATCGACCAACTGTCTTTGACTATCTGATTGATAGGCTAGTCGACTACTCGACTGATTGATGTTGACTTCCATTCAATCGACTAATGTCAACCTCTGGTCGATCGCACGATCGATTGTTTCCAGTTTTGTTTCGACCACCCAACCGACTGATTACATGAGAAGTTTGATGAACCATCATAACCCGAGGTTCCAACACCCCCCTATCAGTACATGGCTTTAGAGATTTAGGAGGTGAAATTAAGTCAGCGGGACAACCCCTATAATTGCAACTTCCTAAATCCCAAGCATAGTACGGAGCTTGACAAACTTAGCTTCAGACAATGGTTTGGTAAAGATATCAACAATCTGATCATATTTTTTGCACTATACAAGAGTGACAACCTTATCTTGAACTAACTATCTCAAATAGTGAGAAAGGAGCTCGAAATATCTCAGTTGTCCATCAGAGGAGGCTAATCGGAGCGGGTTGTGATTTCATAGGAGGAAGTACTACGATAGGAGAACTCCGAGGATTGATCAAGGTCGTCGATTGAAGGGTTTCCACAATGCACGACACTCTTCGATCTGTTGTGGGCTCCACCTTCTCGAATGAGAAGAGGTTTGTAAAGGTTGTTAACCCGTGTGCATTTTAAAACTCCGATGAAATCCTAGTCGTAGATTTATGGATCACCAAGACCATCAAATCTATCAGGGTGATGATGTCAAACTCAGCTATCGGAGGTTGCAGAGTGGTTCAGAGTGGAAGAACTCTGATGGAAGGGTTTGGATGGTAGTGGGGACGTGGTTTGGAAGTCCGATAGGTGTGGGTCCGATGAATGATGTGGCAGATGCCACATCCATGCCACGTAGGATGGAAAGTGTACTAGGGTGCCACGTGGATTCCATGTGGCACTAAGGTGGAATTGGGGGTAGAAGGCCCAAAACTTTGGGGGGTCATAACTTTTGATCCATAGCTTGGATTTGAGCATGGTTACAGCCGTTGGAAAGCTCTTGATTCCACGTGGCACTAAGGTGGAATTGGGTGTAGAAGGCCCAAAACTTTGGGGGGGCGTAACTTTTGATCCATACCTCATATTTGAGCATGGTTACAGTCGTTGGAAAGCTCTCGACAAACAGAATTATTCTACGAGGGATAATTGGAAAAGCGAAGTAGTTGGAAAAATTAAATTTTTCACACCCCATTCCTTAAAAGGTACTTAGGGGGTCGGGTAATGTTACAAATGATGTTAAGATTAATAAATCAAGCATGAAGCACCTTTTGTTTGTGTATCTTGTATATGTTGGTTTGAATGTATGTTTTTTCTATGGTATTATGTGTGGTACCCTTAGGGTTGTTAGGAATGAATGCATGGTTATACGATGGATGTTTCATGTGTGTTCTATTCCTTTATAAGTTGCATGAAACCTATGGTCTCTTTGATTCTCATAGTGTATCGGGTGAGACCTTCTTCAGTTCTTGAAGATTGAATATGTCGATGCCAATGGGGTATTTGTTGGTCACACCTTTTGAACCCTAGGTCTAAAACCTACAACCAACACAAGGTAATGTTCATTCCTTTCTTAACTTCATTTGGGTTATAATCATCTGTCGAGGTTGCTAAAAATCAAGGAACCTTAGGCTAGAAGCATGGAGTTAATGGCTTGGTCTTAGATTTATAGTTTTACTGTTAAGATATAATATGCTAGAGTTAATAGATTTTTATTGATGCTTAGTTTTCTTTATTTCTCACTTATGTTGTCACTATGCAAAGAATATGTGCTCAATGCAGATTTTAATACAATCGAGTTCTAAGTAAATCATAAGCTATGAATACCCCTAATCAAGTATTAAACATGTAACCATTTACTCTAGGGAATTTAAATGAAACAAATTTATGGAGCAAACTATTAATTCTACTTCTAATTCATTTTAAGGAAAAATAATAATGAAACGAGAAAGAGAATAATAGAAAAAAAAATAAAACAACTCAGAAAGTTATGTTGATTAAGGTTGGTTGTCATTGATGTCAACCCTTGAAGAAAGCCCCGCAACACAAAGGTTTAGGTAATGGACCCAATATTGTTTGATGTAACGATGACTCATTATTGTCTTGTCATGGTTGATAAGAAGTAAAGATGGATGAACTTCAAATTGGTCCCCTTATGGTGAAATCCCTCACGGGAAGATGCTTTGCGGAGTAAGAGAACCCATGCTTAATTGTGGAATAATGAGATGAAGGACAATGAATTTGTTAGTTAAACTATCCTATATGGATAGTGTTTGTCATTCAATTTCCGGTGGTATGTGGAACGTCACATAACTCCTCACGGTTAGAGAGTTATGGCCATGAGAAGTTGAAGAACCCAGGTTTGGGTAATGGACCCAAGTTTGTTTGATGGATAACGGTATGAGTTATGATATATTTTCAGATAATACTATTCTATATGGATAGTACATGTCATTCCATTTATGCTGGTATGTGGAACGTCACATAACTCCTCACGGTTTGAGAGTTATGGCCTTACAAAGTTGGAGGACCCTCGTATGTCATCTAGAAGCCCCAAAAGGTCAAAGTAGTCGAAGTGGTTTAAGAGATTTTAAAAGGTAAATAATAAAGTGAAGTAATGAGTGTATTATAATTCAAAGTGAATACAAAATAAATTATTTCAATAATAAATTTAATGGATAAATTAGAAGTGAGTTGACCCTAAAATAAGGAAAGTGGGGCCAAGTGACCTAGAAGATGTTTTTAAGGAAGCTACTTGGAGAGTATAAATAAGAGGCAAGGCTCTCTCATTTTAATCACACTTGAACATATTGAATATCTATAGGTGTCTGAGGTAACCAAGGATATATAATCCTAAATTCTGAGGGAAGGTGAAGAAAATAAAGTCGAAATGCAAGGAAGGATAAATTCTTTTGATTGTGCTTTCTAAGGTATGTTATTTACAAGTCATCTCACCATTTTCCCTATCATTTTTTTTCTATAATGATTCGGACCATGAAATTTCTATGCCATTGAGAAAACATATCCAAGTATATTTGGTAAAATATTCAACTTGTGGTTCATTGTATTTTTGGAGTTACACTCCATGGAAAATAGGGTTTGTGGCTAGTCCTGAAACTAGTCAAAAACAGGTGTTTTGGGTAAAAACGTCATAACATATTCATAACATATCCAAATTCAATGAAACCAAATGTATTGGTTAGGGTATAGTTTGTAGTATGTTGTTTCACATTTTCATATTAATTCAACAAAATTCTGTACAGGGAATGCTCTACAAGGTCGTTCTCTAGAATAAGACAAAATTCAACAAGGTATGTCATTTTTGCTATAACTCATTTTCTAAGAGGTTCCAAGTAGTGACACCTAGAGAAATTGCATAAAAAACACTGAAGAACATAGTGTATCAGTTTCAGATATTTATACATTATAGGTACAAAGTTATGATTACTTCAAGTTAGGGTTGTTGACTAATCCGAAACTAGGCATGTGAGATTAAATAAAAGTTTGATAAAAATTCTAGTCTTTTGTTGTTAAAGATAAGGAAGGTTTGCATGAATGTGATCATATACACCAGGTCTATTACAGAGCTACAAATCATATCTGGATGATGAAATTGATGAGGGCTTTTGGTTGAGGTACATGTTGAGTACATGGTTGAGACAAGTAGTTGATGAGTTGTCACATACATGAGGTGTATAGTTGATGATGTTAGCACATATTGATGAGTAGTTGAAACATAATTGGTACATACTTGGTACATGGTTGGATGCACTTGTTTATGGTACAGGTTGATTACAGGTTATTTGGTACAGGTTGGTGCATGGTTGATGCATTTGTTTATGGTACAGGTTATTTGGTACAGGTTGGTGCATGGTTGATGCAATTGTTTATGGTACAGGTTGATTACAGGTTGAGGTACAGGTTGATGCATGTTTGATGCATGGTTCAGATTTATTGGTACAGGTTTACAACAGTATATCTCACAGTGACAGGTTGACAGTGGTTCCATCATTCGACTTCTACTTCAGGATGGAAGGACGGGGCAAGGACAAGTGGTTGTAGCCACCTTCTGGTTGTAGCTGGAGAACATAGGGGGTTGTAGCCTCCTTCTGGTTGTAGCCAAAGAATTGGGGAGTTGGATATTCCCTCAGGTTGTAGACTGAGAAACTAGGGGGTTGGAGCCTCCTTCCTATTGCAGCTGGAAAACAAAGGAATTTGGTGCTTCCAATGAATGTAATTCTTCAAGACATATAAGAAAAAACATTATGTGGTTTTCTCCCGATTTGGGTTTCTACATAAAACACTGGTGTATTGTGTATGTGTATGTTTGTTCATTTGTTCATTGCTTATTTACTCTGTAGTTATTGGATGATAATGATTCATTGATATAACACTTGGATTATATGGTTAAAAATGATTAAATTGTTCTATTACAGATTCACCCCCCCCCCCCC
>ML799233.1:24601-39763 GCA_009831015.1 Picea engelmannii | reverse complement strand
TTTACATATATACCATGTTGAAGTAGTTACATTTAGTTTCAATCAATTACAATCTTGACAATCAAAGTGTCATACACAAAGAACTTTAATTATGTTAGAAATAAATGCATAAGGTAAAAATGGGAGCACATATAAAATTTAGTGTGCAAAATCTGTGGGGAAATCAGACTTATGGGGGAATTTACAAGTGTTATAGGGAAAGTCAAAGTAAATTACAATTTATTTCATTTTTCTCTTTTCATCCTAGTTTACTTTGGTGGTCATTTTTCAAGTCTTTCCCATCCCAAGGTTCCCATCACGGTCTTCCTCATTGGAGTATGAACCCTTTCCTTGGATATGATTCCCCCATCCATAATCAATGTTTCGACATGTCACGGGTTGGTCCACTAAAACTAGTACATATGCAACATCATGAATCAAGATATCATATTAACTGTGATGTGTATACATATTAGTACCATTCATAAAAAAAAAACACTTGTTAAATCACATTATTGTTCATACTCATCATTAAGTAACCAGAAGGAATCATCAAAATCAATCACATAAGTATAACATAATCAATCATGACCAATGAACCTATAGGGGGCGATGAGTCCAAAACACCAATCTCTCACAATCATTTAATTCAAACCATGATGCATAAGCAATGTCACAAACATCACACATTGTGCATCATACTTACAAACCAGGGAGATGTTAAATTTGCATATCAAACTTTGAGAATAAAATATTATTATCACTAAATAGACCAAATCCATGATATGGAACCTACCAATTGCATACTAACTTTAATTATCATAATTTTTAGCTTTCTAATTTTTTTAGAAAATTATATACATATAATGTAAACTTTGATATGTGTATCCATCTATTCAATATGAAATAACATCATACTATCCAATTTGTTGAAAAGTCATACCAACTTTAAAGTGCGTGAAAGTCCAAAATTATAAATCAAACATGTTTTACTCACAAATTGTTGATTAAATTGTGACATAGTGGTTAGAATAGAGTGTCAAATTGTTGATTAAATTGTGACATAGTGGTTAGAATAGAGTGTCAAATTGTTGATTAAATTGTGACATAGTGGTTAGAATAGAGTGTCATTAGGTAAAATGTCCAAGTTCCATTATATAAATTAAAAAGTATTTATCTTTAAAATTGATTTCCTTCCCAATATGATAATGATAATAATGGTGGTGGCTATTAAAGTACACTAAACCAAATTTAGTTATCCATTTGTTAATTATATTGTAAAAGAAAATTATACTGACGCATCCACCACCGAAGAATTTTAAAACGTTTTGTTGTGTAGTTTCAAAGACTGGGCGGTGGCGACAGTTAGGAGCGCGTGTGGACCCAATCTGTTTTGGTGTTTGGACTATCGAGGGATGTATGTGCATAGATTCAACTTTCTTACTGATTTTAAGTCATAAAAGTATAATTGCCACATAAATTCATGCTAACCTTCCCACTATAATTAAATTTTTCTGCACTTTGAGAAATGTTGTTAATTATATAGTGGGTGTTGGCATACTATCGTATGTATTATCTCTATGGGATACAAAACCAAACTTTGAATTATTTGTATAGTAAATTAGCAAGTCGATAAACCCATGTTTTGTTTGGGGTAAAGGAATCTTTGTAAAGCCGTAGTTTAATTGTTCTAGTTTTTTACATATTTTTTTGTTTAATTTTGTTTGAAAGATGGTGAGAATTTGTTGGATTTATAGATTTGAGTGGTTAATTTTGTATAATTCGAGTGTTCCGGGGTTTTTCAGCATGTTGAATCCATTTATGGATTCAAAAATGAATTTTAAATAACAGAAAATTGTAATTTCATGCAGATTTATGTCGTTGAATTCCGATAAAAAAAACAAAACGTGGAACGGTTAGACAACGACTTTTTTAAATAATGAAGGTTATTAGATTATATTAACAAAACATTGTCACAAAATTAGATAGTTTAGAGATATAAAAAGAATTATAGAGTTGAAGTTTAATTTCCAAAAAAAAATCATGCTATCTTGATATCTCAATTCTTGTTCAACTTCCAAGAATCGCTTATCCTCTCAAGTAGATGCAACTTGGACTTCCATTGCATTTTCTTCCAATTTTGGTGTGGGAGCAAAGAGCTTTCTAATTGTTTGATATCCCATAGAGGAGACATGTATCATTGAACGTTGATAAAAAAAAATAGAGGAGTCTCCAAGGAGGGAGGCATTAGGCATAGAAATACTCAAATGGGTTGCAATAAATTGCTAACCCATTTTTGCACAGCACTGACCTACAAAGAGAGCTCCAATTGTGTCCTTCGATGAATGACCATATATGAATCTATCTACTATTGTGATTTACATATTTCACCTATGTGCAAAATCGAGTTCATCACACATTGGGCTTGGATATCATTACATGTATTTCCACACTACTCGAAATCAACCTTCCAACAATCCTAATGAGTGAGATCGTTTAAGATTCCTCATTGGATCTCATCTATCTCCCTTGCACAATGCTTAACACCCCACTTTACCTCATTCAAATCACACAATACACAACATCCATTTTGGAAATGATAGTGGGCTATGCTCACCCGCATCGAACCAAAGACGCCCTTCACTACCTTCAATCTCCAAAAACAACAGAGCAAGGAACCATAGCACATAGAACATTGAGGGTGTTTGGCTAGATGAAGGGTTTGCCCCTTTGCCTCCCCCGGAAAGCTAGACACCTCCACTCCAAGGGCATAAACCAACACAAATAATCAGTAAACCCCAATATTATACATCCTTACTATGCAATATTCCGTATTAAAGCCACGCGTTGGCCCATAACAATGTTGAGTACCCCTCAACAATACTTGCACATTTGAAATGGGAAAGGAATTTAAGTCAGCCCATTATTGTTCCTCCATGTATTCAATACACTACCTCCTACAATGCAAACTGGAAGACACATTGGCCTCTTTCATTACTAATATCATATCATAGGGGGTGCATTGCACTTCCCCCTTTTGTTATGCATATTCCCAGAGATAGTGTAGTTCATTTGTTTTCTTGAGAGTTTGTGAGTGTGTTGTGTGTTAGGTATGTGTTATATTCTTTGCAAAATTGATCTCATGTATTGTACAGTGATATGGGAGAAAAGGGGGTCTGGGGGGGTCTTTGCACCCCCCAACCAAGCGGATTGCAGGGGTTTGGGGGAGGGAGACATCGAAAAAAAAAAAATTGGTCCATTTTTCGCAGTTTTTTGTGCCCATTTTTTGCAGTTTTTCGGCACATGGTTTTTTGTCGATGGTTTTCTAATTTTGGTTAAGGAATTAGGGTTTTTAACTAATATGGGTCAATGGATTAAGGGTTTGGATGTCGTAGGATCCTATCTGTATATTGTATTGTAAACAATGAAGAAAAAAAATGAATAGGAGATTAGAGGTGCGGCTCTAAACAGGTTGTTGGTTTTCTTGGTTTGAATTTCCAGGGTAAAATCTCTGTGTAATGTGTCTGTACCATTGTATCTTTTATGTTTTATTAAGAATATGTTTGCAGTAATTAATTGTACAAGGTTAAAATCTACATTTGGTATCAAAGCAATTGTTGGCTTTAGGGGGACGCCTTTGTGGTCAAGGGTTTGGTTTGGGTCTGTGATAAGCCTTGTTACAGTGGGAGATTTGCGATATTGATTCTTCGAGAGAAAAGAAATGGCGAGCAGTTTGAAAATAGAGATCGAGAAATTTAATGGGCAAAGTTTTGAGTTGTGGAAGCTCAAGATGGAATATCTGTTGATAGACAAAGATCAATGGATCCAGGTACTACACCTACAGGAATGTTAGCATAAGACTGGAAAAAGTTGGATTGGAAGGTGAAAAACACAATTTGTTTGTCTCTTAGATTCAGTATTATTGAATGTGTCAGGGGAAGCTACAACCAAGGCAATATGGGATAAGTTGGGGACTTTATATCAGTCTAAGTCCCTAGTAAATAAACTCTTCTTGTCGAAGAAGCTATATAACCTAACGATGAAAGATGGATACTCAGTGACAGAGCATCTGAACGCCTTCAATACTATGGTAAGTCGGTTATTATCTATTGATATTAAAATTTCAAATGAAGAGAAGTGTATCAATTTATTGTTCTCTTTACTAGATTCGTGTGATAGTCTGGTGGTGGCCATAGGTAGTAGTACAACTACTTTAAATTTTGATGATGTAGTCTCATCCTTATTGTCAGAGGAGATGAGACATAAGAACATGGAAGGATAGAGTTGTTAGAAATTAAAGATGTGTGCTCATTTTTCCATAGAAAATATAGCAATATTGTCACCCAACCATAGGCACGAAGCCACCCCCGAGCACCTTTAACGTTGACAGACAGAATAATTCCGGAAGCAAACCTTAAAACCAATAGACAACCAAGATAATGTATCTCTCTCCAAGGCTACCATACCAAGAAAAGAATCCAAACCATAACCAAGTAGAAAGTATGACCATAACCAAAATCCAAAATCCCAGTTGCAATAGCTGCAGCTGCACTCCCTCTCCAAAATTTCGCACCACTAGTCTTATGCAGTTGTGAGAGTATGTATGACAAATGAGCTCTAGCGCCCTCTTATTTATAGTGCTCTTTGTCACCTGTCCACGTTGACTTCTTCTTTTAGAGGTTACCACTTACATATTAATTCTTTTATTGAGTCGACATGTCTTCTAGGGTTTCTACACATCTGTTTAGGGCTTCTCTTGCTTCCCAGAACATTCTAGTCTCGTCAAAGGTTACACATAGAGGTTAATACCTCCCGCAACTACCATAATATCAACACTCCCTCCTAGCTAGGGATGTATTAAAGGAAATGGTCTTGAGAAGAAACATACCATTCAATCGGTAGCATCATCATAGCCACACTTGTTATCTCATGACCACGTATATCAACTCACGAGCAGCATCATCACTATCAATCATCTAATAGCATCAATTGCATCATCTCTCGAAGCCATACTCCATCTGAGTAATCAGACATGATGTTGAATAAGTCACTCACTCCACATAGTGATACAAGAACGATTCTTCTAATCCGGACATATGTCCTAGAAGAATAATTGTTCCAATGGATGCTAGAAGCCACGCCATGGGATATGAGGACTATTCTTTTAATCCAGACATATGTCCTAGAAGAATGACTGTCCTGGACCATTTTCCCTCCAGGCACTACTGTGAACTCAAGAAAAATGTTTGTCTTGTACCAATCTCTCCACTATGATCACTATTGCGAACTCAGGGAGACGGACCATTATTCTAATCCGGACATAGGTCCTAGAAGAATAGTTGTCCATGGTACATCAGGAATCTATCAACTTGGACCATTATCCATAGGGAGAGTCTCTGTCCACCAGCAATCTATCATGCCTGGACCATTCTCCACCTAGAGATTGTCTGTCCATCAACACATTAACTATCCATCTAGCTGGAAATCATCTCCAACACTAGTGGTAGTACACAACTGTGTTTATCCATAGTAGTACACAACTACTATCCAGTGGTACACAACCACTCCTAGTAGCACACGGCTACTAACCAATGACACATAGTCACAACCAATGGAACACATCCAACATAGTAGCATATAGTTATTGTCTAGAGACATACGATCTCCACAACAATCATATCATCTAATATCAACTTGCATAACAATATCATGATACAAATTGAGTCATCTAGGTCATTCTTCCACTCACATCTGTGAGATCTAGAAGAGCATCTACCCTCAGAAAGTAAAACATCATCCATGGGCTATCTGGACTATTCTTCCCAAGCATAGAAGAATAATTGTCTCTTATTTCTAAGCCTGGACCATTCACCTATCTGGGCCATTCCTCCAGCACTAATCTTAGTGCAACCTAGAGAGAATGAGTCTGGCCTAGGGAATGTATGTCTCTGATTGCTAAACATGGACCATTCGCCTAACTGGGCCATTCCTCCGGCACTAGTCACAGTTCAACCTGGAGAGAATGAGTGTGCCCTAGGGAATGATTTTCCTGCACCAACCTCCTATAACTGACCATTCTTCAAAACTACTCACAAATGTGAGCTTCGAAATAATGAATGCCCAGAGAGGTGGACCATTCTACTTGACCACTACTCAGAGTGATTATCAAGAAGAATGATTGTCCTAGACCATTCCCACACACTAGCCACAAGGGGAATCGTTGTCTATGGCACATCAACAATCTATTAGACCATTTTCATTACGAAAATGATTGTCCGATTTGGACTAGTTTCCGAACTAGAAAATGCATGTTTGTTAGAAATCTTGGGCCATTTTCCAAACTATAAGGTGACTTCCCAACCTGGACCATTTTACGAACTGGGAAATGATTGCCCATAAATCAATAACATATTAGTGCTCCCTCCCAACCTGGGAGTAATATCTTCCTTTTCTAATAAGGAAGTCATCTCTACAAGTACCAGCTTGTCCCTTAAGTATGCAAACTTTTCATCTTGGATAGAGGATTTACCAAAATATCTACTATCTGTTCAACTGTGAAGATATACTGGAGAACCACTTCTCCCCTCTGGACTCTATCATGGAGAAAATAATACTCGATCTCAATGTGCTTCGACCTGTCATGGAACATCAAGTTCTCTGAAAGCTTCACACAACTCTAATTATCACAATATATCACAGTGAAATCTAGCACCTGATCAAACAGTCCAGAAACTAGCTTATGGAGCCACACTGCTTTCATACAAGCATCACAAGCTACAATATACTCTGCTTCTTCAGTGCTGAGTGTAACAGACTTATGTTTCTTGCTAGCCCATGACATCTTGGGAAAACTCAAACTAAAACATATCCAAGTAGCACTTATTCTATCATCTACACTCCCTGCCCAATCTGAATCGATAAATTCATGCAGTTGTATATCATAACTCAAACATCCCATGAAGACATTTCAAGGCATGTTTTGCAATTATTCAATTCTTCATGGCTAGGTTCCACCTGAAACTATTTTCACAGCAAAACAAATATCCGGCTAAGTATTTTCCAAATACATTAATGAGCCAATCAATTGTCGATATAGAGACGGGTCTACTGGATCAAATTCTCTCAACTTCTTCAAATATGTCATCATGGGAGTTTGCCATGGATTTGCAATCCATCAACCTCGACTTCTGAAGAACCATTTTAATATACTTCCTCTGCCATAGGAAGTTTTCACCACGCTTTTGTTGTACATGAGAGGCTCTGCACCAAGTTTGCTTGAATCCATACGAGGTCTTCTTCCATCTGCATACAAGGGTCTCTTTCTAGTATACCTCAAAACCTTGAGATTGATCTACACACACTTCTTCTTCAATTACTTTGTCGAGAAGAACAGTCTTTACATTCATCTGATGTAAACTCCAACCCATGGATACTGCAGAAGATATAATGTCTCAGATAGAGGTATGTCTGGTTACCGGAACAAGTTGTCATCATAGTCTTCTCCCTCATTCTGGGAGAACCCTTTAACCCTAAGTCTCACCTTGTATCTATCACTGCTTAAGTCTTTTTCACAATTTCTCACATACATTGTTCTTCATCACAACTTCCTTCCATTATTTTTGTTTCACTGCTTCTAGTGGGTTCAAACTTGGTTCAATTGGTTGTTCTGACTTTTCTTTCTTTCTTGGAATCTTCATGTTCTTCCTCATGTTTCTCTTCAATGTTGGAGTCCATGGAATCTTCTATAGATTACATGCCCTTATTTCCTGAAGGCTCCAACTTTTTCCTTTCACCATAGGAACATAAATGTAGATGGACAACCAAGGATATTCAAGGCTTCTTTTTTAAGAAGACTTCTTCTAGAGTCAAACTGAATATGTGTTGTTTATCATGGTTGCTACTTCCAATGGATAGATACTTCATAGTCTTTACGGATTTTTCTTCAATGGATCATATCGTTGGGGATTAGCTCCCTCTTAATCCCAGCTTCATGCTTGAATGAGTAATATGCATGTTTTTCTTTTGGAATTCTATTATCAGCTCCCTCCATCTGAGAGAGTCCATGCTTTTGTCTGTTGCATCTCTCTTTGCTTTCTACACAATGTCACAAACCTATTTTTCTTTCCTTTTGATTCTTGGCCTCCTTTGAGTCTGACTCCTATGAGTCTCTTTAAGTTTGTTTCTATCTATTTTGATTGCTTCCCATCTGGCAGTTGTGTCATCCTTATAAACTTCTTCTATGACAACTTCCGGAATGATTCTTCATCAAACATATTTCACAAGGGTACATGTCCGAAACAAGAACAACTAGAGAAACAAGAAATATCTCTCTAGAGGAAATGTTAGTTCATCTTCCAAACAAGTACAATAAGCATCTATATCAATGGTATTCATGTGCAGTCAAGTATTCATCGCACCTAGCAATAATATAACCTTTCAAAGACTGCTTTCACAATTTGTAATGTAGCAACTATTACCCTTAATATATACAAATTTGAAGCTTAACAATTTAATCAAACCTGGAACCTGAAGCCTTTACTGTTATGGAGGGTGCGTTTGTTCTTCTGAATGCATTGAATCCAAGATTATAGCTTGGACAAGGTCTCTAGTACTTTTCTTGCAAACACACTCATGTTTTTCTAGATGATATAACTTAGATAACATATACAAGTGCATACCTTTAGAGTCTTGCAACATCGTCGAGCTTGTCTTCCAATATGAAACTCTAAAATTTCAACTTTGATCACACAATTAATTTGACCAAAATTCAACCTTTGACTTTGATCAGTTAACCTTTGACTTTGACTTTGACCAAAAATTCAAACTTGACATTTTTGCTAGCTGAGGGTACCAAGATGTGCGCTAGGCTAGGGCGCACTAGGATATCAAGGAATTAGGTCAAATTCTTCTCCAGAAGTGCCCGAACACAAGGGTTAGGGTTTGTTGCAGCTGCATAATCAGAAATCCTAGTTGTAGCAATAACCGGTGCCATAACGAACTTAACAAATAACTTCCCAATCTATCTTCCAATGGTTAGACTATCTAAAGATAGTGTGGGCCCATAACCTGTTAGAAATTAAAGAGATGTGCTTGTTTTTCCATAGACAATATAGCAATATTGTCACCCGACCATAGGCACGAAGCCACCCCCGAGCACCTTTAACCTTGATAGAAAGAATAATTTCGGAAGCAAACCTTAAAACCAATAGCCAACCAAGATAGTGTAGCTCTCTCCAAGGCTAGCGTACCAATCAAAGAATCCAAACCATAACCAAAAGCCAAAATCTCAGTTGCAGTAGTTGCAGCTGCACTGCCTCTCCAAACTTATGC
This sequence comes from Picea engelmannii, assembly GCA_009831015.1. NCBI lineage: Eukaryota > Viridiplantae > Streptophyta > Pinopsida > Pinales > Pinaceae > Picea > Picea engelmannii. The sequence continues at coordinate 30,454 of ML799233.1, read as the reverse complement.
ACCACTAGTCTTATGCAGTTGTGCGAGTATGTATGACAAATGAGCTCTAGCGCCCTCTTATTTCTAGTGCTCTTTGTCACCTGTCCAGGCCAACTTCTTCTTTTAGAGGTTACCACTTAAATATTATTTTTTTTATTCATCCGACATGTTTTCTAGGGTTTCTACACATCTCTTTAGGGTTTCTCTTGTTTCCCGGAATATTCTAGTCCTGTCAAAGGTTACACGTAGAGGTTAATACCTCTCGCAGCTACCATAATATCAACAAGAGCACATATGCATTATTTGAAAGAGAACGCTCCCAGGGAAGACATAGATCTAAGTCCTAAAGTGGGAGATTTAAATATAAGGGTAGATCTAAATCTCTCAGAAATCTTGTAAAGGTACGCTGGAGATGTGGAAAAGAAGGGCACTACAAGAAGCAATGTAGATCCAAAATTGTTGAGAGAGGGAAGGGATCTGAAGATGTTTCTTCTACAGAAGAAAAAACCTCATTTGAAGGAGGGAATGTGCACTTGGCGTCTTCAAGCACACATGCAGATCATGAGGCATGGCTGGTTGACTCGGGTACATCATTTCATATGACTCCCCACAGGGTGTGGTTCTGTGAATATGAAAGGTGAGATGGAGGTGATGTTTTCCTAGGTGATGACTCAACAACCCAAATCATAGGACAAGGAAAAATTAAGTTGAAGTTCATAGATGGAAGGATTAGAACACTCCCTGGTGTTCTACACATCCCAAGTTTGGCCAGAAATTTGATTTATGTAAGCAAAATGGATGATCCAGGGGTAAAAACAGTGTTTGAGAAAGGTTCGAGGAGCAATGGTGTTGTTGAAGGGAGCAGTCTTTGGAAAAAAGGCTATGTTATGGCATCAAAGACTGGGGCATATCAGAGAGAAGGGTTTTCGATTGTACTACACGGTAAAGGTATGGTTGAAGGTATGTCTAATTGCTTTCTAGATTTTGATTTATGTGAACATTGTGTATATGGGAAGCAGAGTCGGGGAAAATTCCCCTCTGGTGCAACGAGAGCAAGGAAGAATCTTACAGTTGGTTCACAATGATGTGTTTGGACCTATGTCGGTTCTATCATTGGGAAAATCTATGCACTGTGTCTCATTTATAGAAGACTTTTCAAGGAATACTTGGATATGTTTCATCAGGAAGAAATTTGAAGTCTTTGACAGGTTTAAAGAGTTTAAGGCTCTTGTCGAGAATCAAACAAAGAAGAAAATTACGGTGCTTAGGATGGATAATGGTGGAGAATTTTGGGGAAATCAATTTGAAGAATTTTGTAAGAAGTGCAGTATAGCAAGGCAGAAGACTACTCCATATACACCTCAACATAATAGAGTTGCAGAAAGGATGAGCGAGACTCTAATGGAAAAAGCTAGGTGCATGCTCAGTGGTGTCGAATTAGGACAGGAATTATGGGCAAAGCCAGTGGATACTACATATTACCTAGTCAATCAATCACCCTCATCAGCATTGGATGACAAGACTCCACATGAGGTATGGAGTGGTGAGAAACCATCTCTCACGCATCTTAGGGTATTTGGTTGTGAGACCTATGTTCACGTTCCAAAGGAAAACAAGAGTAAGCTAGATAAAAAGGATAAAAAGTGTATCTTTATTGGGTATGAAGATGGTCTAAAATGTTATAAGCTTTGGAACTGATAAAATAAGAAGGTAGTGTATAGCTGAGATGTGGTGTTTAGAGAAATCAAAGATGTCAAACAAGAAGTCCTACCAAGGAAGGAAGAACCAGATAAAGTAGAGTTTGAGTTGAATGATGATGAATCAGAGTGTACAGGAGAAAAAGAATCGGAGGAAGATGATCCTCATACTCCAATATTGAAGAGATCGGTTCGGGAAAGAAGGAAACCAGAAAGATATAATCCACCTGGTTTCTGTGCAAATTTCACTTTGTCTATTGTTAAAAATGATCCTAGAACTGTTAAGGAAGTAGTGGATTCAGATGATTGAAAACTCTAGAAAAATACCATGGTTGAAGAAATTACAGCCTTGGATAAGAATGAGGCTTGGGATCTAGTGGAGTAGCCGACTAGAAGAAATCTCAATGGAAGCAAATGGGTGTTTAAAAGAAGTTGAATGCATAAGGCAAAGTGGATAAAATACAAAGCTCGATTAGTAGCAAAAGCTTATTCTCAGGTTGAGGGAATTGACTTTGGTGAGATTTTTTCTCTTGTTGCTAAGCTAACTTCAATTAGATTTCTTCTATCTGTTGTTGTTGCATTTGGTTTTGAAGTAGAACAAACGGATGTGAAGAAAACATTCCTACATGGGGATCTAGAAGAAGAAATATATATGAAGCAACAATAAAGCTTTGTTGTGAAGGGAAAGAAGGAGTTGGTATGCAAGCTGAAAAAACCCATGTATGGGTTAAAGCAATCACCAAGGTTGTGATATCAAAAATTTAATACTTATGTGTTGGGACTCGGTTTCACAAGGAACAAAGCGGATCAGTGTGTGTATTTCAAATTAATCGGTGATCATCTCATTTATTTGGTCTTGTATGTGGATGATATGTTGTCAATAGGAAACAACAAGGAGATTATCCAAGATGTGAAAACTTAGTTGTCCTCTAAGTTTGATATGAAGAATCATAGTGCTACAAATTTCATTTTGTGCATAAAAATTAAAAGAGATCAAGCAAATGGGGAACTCTAGTTAAATAAGAGAAAATATGTTGAAACAATATTGTAAAGGTTTAATATGCAAGAATGTAAACCGATCAAGGTTCATATTCCTATGGATGTAAATTTATCTGTGAATCAGTGTCCCAAGACACATGAAGAGGAAGAGGACATGTCTCGTGTTCCGTATGCAAGTGCGGTTGGCAATTTGATGTACGAAATGGTATGTATTAAACCGAACATTGCACATGCAATGGGAGTTTTGAACAAGTATTTGTCAAAACCAAGGAATGAACATTGGACAACAGTAAAAAGGGTTTTCAGGTATTTGTGTGGCACTACTAGTTATGGATTGTGCTACCAAGGAATACCAAGATTGGACAGAGTGTTAGACATACATGGCTTTGTGGATGCAGATTGGACTAGAGATCTGGATCGTAAAAGATCTACAAGCGAGTATGTGTTTAACCTGTTTGGAGGAGCAATCAATTGAATGAGGAAAAACAGTTTGTAGTCGCACTCTCAACTACATAAGTTGAATACATGACATCCACTCATGCAAGCAAGGAAGCAGTATGGTTAGAGAGATTGTGTTCAAGTATTGGGTGGTAAAACTAGTTGTAAGTCAGTCAGAGTGCAATCTTCCTAGGCAAAAAAATCAATTTATCATTCAAAGACAAAACATATTGATGTTCAGTATCACTTTGTGAGAGACGTGGTTGAACACAAGAAGGTGTTGTTGATGAAGGTGGACACTTTGGAGAATGTTGCAGATTCATTAACAAAATATGTGAACACTGAGAAGTTCTCTTGGTGTAGAGGATCTATGAACATTGTTGCCCTAGATTGTTGACTATGTAATCATGTAACCCCCAGTATGCAAAGGAAACAAGAAGTGGAAGAATTTTGGGTATGTGTTATATTCTTTGCAAAATTGATCTCATGTATATTGTACACTGATATGGAAGGGGCTCTAGGGAGTGCTTTGCACCCCCTAGTTGAGAGGGTTGCAGGGGTTTTGGGGCGGGAGCTCCTAAAAAAAAAATTGGTCTGGTTTTTTTTTGTTTTTTTTGCGTCTGTTTTTTGCGTTTTTCTAGCACATGTTTTTTTGTCGATGGTTTTCTAATTCCGGTTAAGGAATTAGGGTTGTTGACTAATCTGGGTCAATGGATTAGGGGTTTGGATGTTGCAGTATCCTATCTGTATATTGTATTGTAAACAATGAAGAAAAAAAGATGAATAGAAGATTAGAGGTACATTTCTAAACAAGTTGTTGGTTTTCCCGGTTTGGGTTTCAAGGGTAAAATCTCTGTGTAATGTGTGTGTGTGTGTGTGTGTGTGTGTGTGTGTGTCATTGTATCTTTTCTATTTTATTAAGAATTTATTTGCAGTGATTAATTGTACAAGGTTAAAATCTACATTTTGGCCACGCAAAACATGGTCACATTCCCACTCATCAAGATTATGGATCTCTAGGCAAAATCCTTTGCATGAGGGAAGATAAATTAGGCCTAGTCGAAAGGTGGTGGTAGTGCACTATACTCAATATATGGTTGAGTCGCAAATCACCACAACCTTTCTAATCCCATTATCCTTGATGAGGAGAAGTCATTAATACATTGATAAAGCTCTGGCTTCATTATTTATTGTGATCCCAAGTTCCTAGGTAGATTCTTCTACTAAATGTCCTTCAAGGTCTAGAACAACTTGTGCCCACCTTCATTAAAATTTTGTTTCAAAAGTTTGACCTATTTTAAGATTAATCAAATCAAGAGCAAATAAGATAAACAATGTAAGAAAGCTAAACATTCTACATTTTCCATTTTTTTTTGTTTAGTATCACTTAAATCTAACAAAAAATCTTTACTAAAATTGCAATTTTAGATTAATGAAATTATTGTTTTTAATGTAAAAAGAAATTCAGCATCTTCAAATATCCTTATTACAATTAAATTGTACAATGTGAACATTTAATATTGCAATTTTATGAATTCAAAATGATTACTGATTTCACTTCTCAAAATAAAGACTGTGTTTAAAATATAAAGACGGCATCTAATTATTCTAACAAATGATTTTTTAACGAAAATCTAGAGACATAAATCTACACTAAATCACTATTTTTTGTTGTTTAAAATCTATTTCTGAATGCAGTCAGCATGACCACTCAAATTATACAAAAATAATTACTCAAATTCTCCTGAAATTTTGAGCAAATATAGAATAAAAATAAAAATAAAATCAATTTATTCCAATAACAAAAATAACTACAAGTGGTCATTGATCCATCTATCCCTCATTAGATGTAAGGGTTCTCACGTCGAGGTAATGATGATATCATGTGTTTGGTCCCTAAAACTAAAGGCTTGAGAGTCCAAAGTGGAAAAGGATAATCTCACATCTCCTTTTGATGCTGTGGTGAAAGTGACGGGTGGTGCCTCCCAATCTTGAAACCTCGGATCCTAACCAAAGTTGAACAGGCAACGGACATACAGATATGCCACGAAGTAAATTATAATTTCCACACGATGAATAATAGTCTCGTGCCACTGCACGTTCATTTCACTTTGACTAGTTATATATAAAATAATGCACAGCCTGCAAATGTCAGTGGGATTGGATGAGGTTCGAAGACCAGTCTTTTTATCTGAGCACCTCACAAGGTAAGGACCCACGCCACCACCGACAGTCAAGCCCGGTTTTCTTTCTGTTCATATTTAATAATGAATTTCTGGTTCCAAAGTTTCGCCACAGAGAGGGGTGTTCACTACAATATTACAATTATTTTTTTAAGTGCCCACCTATTCACCCTTTGCTAACCCGCCACCCACCGCAATACGAAAAGTTTGGCGTTGGGTTTGCTGCTCCTGATAAAAACTGTGTACCACTGACGCTCTCGCATTTCCTCCTACTTCTATTTCTATTTCTACTTCAACTTCAACTTCAACACCCGAAATTTATGTTGACAATTTGCCAGCTCTTCCCCATCATATCCATAACCTTCCACCCCCGAAAATTTATGTTGACAATTTGCCAGCTTTCTGTGAGTGTTTTTTTCCCCTAACCTAACGTCCCAACATTCATATCTGCAGCTGCTTGCATGTACCAGGGTAGTTTTAAAGCTTCTGAAATAATTGGGCTTGAACTGTCCCACCTAATTTATTATGCTCCTGCTAAGATTAACACCAACCCCACA
>ML799233.1:0-24501 GCA_009831015.1 Picea engelmannii | reverse complement strand
GTACCCTTGAAGTATTGTGTAAGGACAAGTTTTCTTTCTAAAAAACAAATCTGTCTGCTTAGACTGTTCCAAGGAATGCACAATAGAATCCGAATTCTCAACAGTATGAACATTCTCCATCACCTTCTTCCCAAGCACATAGCTCTTCTGAAGAAGATATGTAAGCAGCACACTGTCCGGGAATGGATTCCTACTCTTTCTCTGCAACGCTACTCTCACGATCTCAATCATCATAGCATTGGCCAAACGCCTAACGGGCTGGATCCCGCCAAGTATTACCCCACTGTTCACCAATTTCATCTCCTTCTCCCTTTTCTCCAACGAAGTCCACAGCTGGTGCCCATAAACGCTCTCGAATATACCCTGCATTCTTACACTATTACCTTCTTCATTGTTCAATCCAGACTTAACAATGTCCGTGTCATTCTCAGGCATAGGATCACTCCAGGTCCTGTCCTGTACAGTCAGATAAAGCCCATTCTTCTTCCTAACTACAGCCATAGCATCACCTAAAACCAAAACCCCCTTAACTTCCGTCAAAAGAACATGTTTAAACTTATGCCTGACCTTACCCAACAACATCTGATAACAGGCCCATCTCCTCAAGTGAATGGGGGGTTGATCCAGAAACCCAATCAAAGCATCATCAGGATTAAGCTCCGCAACATCGAAGCCCACAATGGATCCCCACACAGGCTCAAAAAACATATCGTCAGATCCAGTGCTCTTATTCCCATTATGCGGTCCCCAAAGAGGTTCATTCGCTTTTCCATCTTCCACACCATGATTCCTATCCTGGGCAGCCTTTTTGAATGCACCTGAATTGAATCTACTAATTTTACATGTAGAAACTGCCCTCGCCACATTAACTTCCCCTCCACCCTTATTACGGACAATCCTAGAAGACGATAACAGCTGCTCAGACTTGTCCAGGTGACTAGTATTCACACTGGCTCTTGACATTGTTTGTTGGGCAGAAGCCTCCCTGATTAGGCTGGTAAACAACTTCAAGAATCTCCTGTTCTCTTCCTCAATCGCCCTCGAGATCTGTGGAGGAATAGGACTCCATGGAAACACAATCACGACATCTGCTCTTGCAGTCACTCCGGATCTGTGCAGAGTCCTGAGAAACCATCTGACTTGATCTTCGGTGCTTCCTTCTTCTATGTGTGCAACAACCAGCTCGTTCATGGCCCTGGTTCCTCTTCTAAACAGAGTGCCCATACCATGAAGTGCTAGCTTGCTAGACTTGCTTCGACTGCTGCTCCATTCCTTCTTGGGCATACTCTTCTCAGCCTTGCTTACTGTGCTCTGAATCGCCCTCCATCTTTTACTAAAACTGATCTCAATCTGGGGGCCTATCATGGGCAGTGATGGCTCTGATGAATTCACTTTGCCAGCATCAAATGTTGAAAGCATAAACAGGAGGACCGTGAAGAGAATAAGAGCTGCACAGATTGATATTGTTGACGTTGCACTCTTGGTGAGGCTGCATTTGGAGGCCTTGAAGCTATCGTCAAAGAAGAACAAGAACCCCAACATCTCTCTACAGCCGCTGTTGTTTGATCTCACTTCCGGACCACCTCGCAGTGATCTCCTCCTCCCATTGAACTACGAATGGTGATATGGTTGCATTTAATGTTGAATCTCGATTACTTTCATGGTTAGGTTGCATTTAATGTTGAATCTTTATTAGTTTCATGGTTAGTTTGTGCTTAATTTCCTGTGGCGCTTAAAAAGCATCAACCATCAACGCCACGTTGAAAACAAATTTGCAAACCACTTAGCAATGCTCCGCGTTGCAGGATAGCTACAAAAGTTTGTCTCACAGGCAATAAAATTGGATGTGGCGACAAAATAGTTTAAGTGAAATATTTGACCTGTTCAAGCAACTTAACTACTTTAACAATGTGGTTTCGTCATTTAATCTATCACTTGGTTTTATAAAGTTACGCGATCTAATCAAGAAATAAACTAAGATTGAAATTGAATGCATACCAATGTATCGCTGTAAGTTGAGGCTCAAGTTATTGTCATCGTATTGCTTGGCGATGGTACAAGGCTCACATATGCTTGGCGATGTGAAACTTTGAATTTTTGTTTCTATATAATAATAATTTATTTTTAAGGTTATGATTAAGCTGAGACTAAATTGGTGTATGAGATGAAGTTAGATTTTATTTTCAACTAAAACTTTATGTAAAATATAATGTTGCAAAAAAATTTGGCATTATAAATAGGATTTTGCAACTAACCACTCAATGTGTTTGTTATCTTGATCTAAGTTGACCAATTCTATTTTAATGTCAGTAACAACCTATAAAGGTTATGAAAATCTTGAGAGTTTGTTATTCTTCCATATGACTTTATAACCATCTCATTGATCATGGATTATGCATGTTTACTTGTCTAAGTATGTGAACACCCCAATACAAATGATAATGAAGAAGACAATAATGGCACTCTCATAGTGGCACGCACAATTTATTTTTTGTTTGAGTGTTACTCATAGTTGTGTGGGATTGCTTGCATCTTTCTAGTGACTTGGTCACCCTAGGAGGCTTGTAACTAGACTACATCTTACATATGAACCAACCCTTAAGTTGCCCACAGTAATTAGAAGTTATACAACGATCCAACAACTCATGAATGGCCATGACCAACCATGCCTGATAAAGCATCCCAAGTTAACTTCAACACTTCAGCAAATCATTGATGCATCTTTAGCAAATCATTGAAATGCATCAGCACAGTAACATGTGGGCAATGACCAAGCAAGGCACCTTAAATTTTATGAAGAGAAGGTACAACCAAATATGTTACAAAAACAAGTCCATCCAACTATTGTGACTCTACATTCAACCAATAGTCCAAGTCTCTTTAGACTTGTTGTTGCACACTACAAGTAGAATTACTCCTACACGATCTGCAAGTCCGCTTCCTTCCAGGTTTGGTCTTTCTCTAAGAGGAACTTCAACCATGAAGCCTTCTACCTGTCCTAAATGTCTTCCACTTTTGTATTGGAACTTCTACCCTGCAATGTGCCAAGATTGCCTTAGTCATTTCAATCTACTACAAACTTCCACCTCTTCAAATTTTCCCAATCCCAAGACTTACTCCAAACTATAATCATCCCCTAGGACAAAGTTTGTCACTTGTATCCTACTATCAACATTGCCTTTCGACCATTGAACTTGTAAGGTAGTTTTGAGTTGCATAACCACCCAAACCCATAACTTGGTGATCAACTACTCAATCCATGCATGCTCTCAAACTAAAGAGTTTGTCTTATGCCTTAGACTTGCACAAGTCAAACTCTTTCAATCTTGATTAAACTTGAATCCTTCTAGCTCCATATTGCCCACTTTATATATGGAGGAAAGTGTGATGTCCAACTCTGATTTGCAACCAAACTACACTCAACCTCCAACATGCTTTCTTCAACCAAATGACTTCCTCATCAAACTCTAAAACACCTTCTTCTAAGGCATGCCACCAGGCCTCAATAACACTATAATCAACTTGTCACACTCATGTCACCCAAGGAGAATGCATCACCACTATGTTGCACTTTAGCATGTCTAAGTGACTATGTGTGCCAAGTGCTCAAGTCACCTATGCCTCATGCCACATCATGCCTTTGTTTTTTGAAGCAATCAAGGTTAAGGTGCCTAAGTTTGCTTAGTTATACAAAAGGCCTTACATCATGCTCCACTCAAAGAATTTGTTGTCCCTACAATGTCTCCATGAACCACTTGTCCATGTTGAATAGTATGTTGCTCAAACTTACCATCCATCTACAACTTGGATCTCTTCCAACTACTTCACACTATCATATTTATCTACATTGTGCCTTCAAATCCACTAGCACATGCCTTTGGTGCACTTTAGTACCTACCTCCATGATTTCGAACAAGTTAGTTAATTACTCCAACTCTCCATCCAAAACTCATGAAAGTGCACAAACATGTACCACAAACTTGAATGCCCTTGCTCTTGGTTTTGTTAAGCAATGCTTTGGATGTGTTAGTTTGAGCAAACCAAGTGCCCCTATCTTATTCACAACTTTTACATTGAGCAGGGTACTCATAAGTGCCTTGGATCCATTATCTTCTCCTTGGTAGTGAGCCTCCTTCAAGCTCTATCTAGTCGAAAGGAGTAGGCAAGCGCCTAACAATGCCACTGTGCACAACTATGCTAGCAAACATCCCTCTTTAAAACGTCTCCAACTCGTCTTCCAAAACCACCTTAGCTCAATGGACCATTTCCCAAATCACAATGCCTCTTACTTAAGTGCATTAAGAGAGGTACACTTCCATTGATCTTTCCTTCACCATCAACCAAAACTCTGTTGACTTCCGGATCTTCTTGACAGTCTACATGCCCAAGTCCATCCAAGAAACTTACAACCTCCCTCTTAGTTACTTAATACCAAGAAACGACAAAGTCTTCATCTTTACCTTGGTTTCTTGCGAAGTTCACACTATACTAATCAAACATCGCAATTATAAAATAAATCCTAAGCCAATCATATCCAACTCTTACTTGAACCATTAATGAAAGGTTCATGGATTAAATTAGTTCACATGCATAATCATTTAATAAATCCTAAGCCAATCATTTCCAACTCTTACTTGAACCATTAATGAAAGGTTCATGGATTAAATTAGTTCACATGCATAATCATATTAAATGATTGCGATTGTCGAGAATAAAAAAATAACTTGTTATTATGGATATTCTTTCTTTGTGAACATAGAAGGAAAGAAATCATAATAAAAATAATTTAGATATATCATGTAAACAAGTGTTGGCTAATGAATGTGTGCTTTACTAATAAAGTTCAATGTAATTTTTTCAAATGTGATAGCCCTAAAAGATCTTCCTTAATTGGACACCATTGTGATAAATATAAGGACCTTTCAAGCATATCTCGGGATACCGTGTTTGTGTTTAATGAGAAAATTGACTAAGATAAAGGAAGAAACTTTTAATAATAATCAAGCGTGTGTGTTTAATGAGAAAATTGACTAAGATAAAGGAAGAAACTTTTAATAATAATCAAGCGTTTGTGTTTAATGAGAAAATTGACTAAGATAAAGGAAGAAACTTTTAATAATAATCAAGCAAGTAGGTGATTGAAAGAAAATGTATTTCCTATTATCAATAAATAGGACAAAACACATTATTTATTACTATTTAGCTACATTTTTTTTTAGCTAAACATAAATAAATCTCTAAATTATAAACCCATAGTTCATTACACCAAGGTGTTCTCCAAATATATACCTAAGGAATCATAAAACTATATTCTGTGATATGATTTAATATAACACTATGCGTTTTTATCATGAAAGTTACCTATAGCATGGCAGCAAATTCCATAGTCCAATTAACAATGCATTGGCATGGTGGTCATAAAGTGTAGTCATTATCATGACACCTTTCATTTGTTCCCTCTTGTGGATGATGTGGTGAATGCCACTACTAGACGACAATGTAATCTAAAGAATCCAAAACAATCACCTCGCCTTGTCCCAATACTTAATGGAAAGAATCCAATACAATCCCTATCTCAATACTTAATGGCATCACAACCATGTACCAACCTTTGAGGTCCACAAATGTGATAATAAAAACACACCCCATATTTGGTGGCTTCCCACAATCGTCCTCTCCTTTGTCGGACCATCACAATAGAACTAAAGAATATAGCTCCAAAGATGCTTCAAGACAAGAAAATAGTCAAGAAGGACGTTGACACCAGTCTAGCTTAAATACTAGTGTAGTAAGTTCTAGTTTTGGTAGATTTTTTTTGTTTTTAAAAATTTTGATCAGTTTTGGTGGAATTTTGTTTTTAATTTTGGTGGAATTTTGTGTTTAAGAATTTTGGTCAGTTTTGGTGGAATTTTGTTTTTTAAGACTTGTGATCTTTTTCAATTGACAAATTTTCCAAAAATTTTAAAACATCAATTTACTTTTACCATTAAATATGTTCTACTTTTGTTTTTATATGTATAACAATATTATAACATAGCCCAATAAAATGCATCAAGACAAAGATCTAGGTATAAGACAATCATAGCATAATCAAATAAGATGTTTCAAGATAAAGAATTAGGCAACCCAAAAAAAAGCAACATGGTGACTTTTAACTTCTAGTGAAAAAAAGATACCTAGACATAATGTTAGCATACCCCCTAGAATGAGTGGAAAGGGAACATCGAATGATGTTAGATGTGAAAGGGAATATTCGTGAAAATAATAACGAGCAATTAACTCTAGGTTATAAATGTTCGATAAAAAGTTTTTTTTTCTTTCAATGTCATTGATATTTCTCGTAGCAACTCCAATTATTAAAGTTCTTCATTTAAGAACAAAGCTCGTGGCAAGTATGTGATGATTAAGTTACATGGAGGTGGTGTAATTCATGTCGTCATGGTTGTAGTGTAAGGTCTCTCACGACACTCATTGAGCCCATATGCTCTTTGGGCGGATTTGATGATGAAATAGACGAAGAGCATAAGGAAGAAGTGATTGGTTAGGCGAGTAAAGACGTTTGGGTGTGAGCAGAAGCATCTTGGGTGTACGATGGTGACGTGTGGCATCAAGAGGGCATACACCTTACTTTCCTTAGAATGATTGACGAAGATTTGGGTTGCATTTGCGCAAGGGCGGGGCAATTTGGTAGTATGCCCAAGGAGTGGATTCGTCTGCCCTCGACAACATGGATGCACCAAAGAGGTTGGAAAACCCCATCGACACACCCACGAGGAGTCACGGCGATTGAAACGAGTGAACGCACAAGGAAAGGGGCACGTGCCCAATGATGGAGCGCGCCAGTTCGAGAGACAAACGGTTGATGGGCGCGAGGGCTTGGATGGGCACACTGGATCCATAGAGGGGTGTGGCGAGTCATTTGAGTGTGGATTCACGAAGGGGCGTGACACACCCAAAAGACATGATGTTTCGCACAAGTGACCCTTGGAGTTCCTATAAGAGAAAGAAAGCACAACCAAATGAAGGCATAGAAGCACTTGGGAAAGAGATTTGGAGAACAAGTCTAAGGCAATGAACTAAGGCCGAGTTTCCAAGATGGAACACAAGTAGTACTAGTCAAGAGTGGGATGCTTTGGGAGGTTTTGGGGAAGTCTAGAAACGTAGGTCTGTTCGAGGCATGTGTGAGGCAGAACCAAAATCTATGTTATCTTGGTGAAAGTCTATGGAAACGAAGGAACAAAAACTCTGCAGTTGTGGGCACGTCTGAGGTGCACCGTAGGAGGTTGCGGAGACAGTTGGAACAGAGAGTCTTTGTGTGACAAATCCATTTATGAGTGTCTTGGTGAGGTGAGGTGAGTCGTGTGACTCTACCTAATTTTTAAACCGATCCAGTAGTGCTCATATTGTAAATGTTTCGCAAGAACAAAGACTTAGTCGGGTGTTAGGTGCAGTTTGTGTTGTTAGCACTATTTTTGTGTTTGTCTTCATTTGTTCTGCAATTGTTCTCTTGGTTTCTCATGTTCATGGTTGTATGTTTATATTGGACTAAGTGTTAAACTATTAACAATTGTCTAAGTATACAAGAGTTGCACTAGAGTAGGAGGGTGACTCGTTGGTAGCCTAGAACAAAGTATGAGTATTCTCTAGGTGAAGAAGTGTAGTCTAGATGAAGTATTCATGGTGTGTCAAGCAACCAAGTAAGAACCATCACGGTGCCACACGCCCTAAGGGGGTGAACGATCGCAAGTTCTGACCAGACGTCCTGTGGGGTTGTGACAGGTGATATCAGAGCATATTTGTCTCTTCACCACTACTGCAGTCAGAACAGTTGTGGAGAGGTGCACTAGTCAAGAAGGCAGTTTGGGCGTAGGTTTGGTGATGGTTCGATGGACTGAACCATCGCAGAGGCAACCTGAGAGCAGACTTTGTGGGTTGTGACATGGTTGAATTGCAAATGAATCCGTGATGTGTGAACAAACCTGAACACACCCCTTGAGTAGGCCAAGTGAACAAGTTTTGAGGGTGAATTGAGCACTTGGGCAAGGTGGATGAACATAGGATTATTACAAAACTTGTCGTAGACTCGATTGTAGAAGTAACTGCAGAGTTGATCACAAAATTTTGAAGTCTTGAGATGAACTCTTGGGTGCCTTGGATGAACCCTTTTGCAAGTAACGTGGAGATACTTGGAGGGCCATCCATGGTTGGGTCGCATACAGATGGCAGTGACACAGAGAGGGAGCCTAAGACCGACAAAATCAAGGACCCACTTGTTATCTTGGAGAGGACTATTGAGAAGATGACAAACACAATCTGCCAGCATGGTGAGAAGGTTGACCAGATGGAGACTGAGATGGACAAGATGAAGCATGGGTTTAACGAAGTCATTCGGGAGTGTTAGATAATGGTAGATATGATGATTGGCACCTTGGCCAATGAAATTCAAGATAGACTCAAGGAAACAGAGGACACACTTTTCGCAGTCACACAAAGGTTGAAGGACCAAGATGACACCATCACATTGTTGAAACGAGCTTTGGCTAACAGATAGAGTTTTGTTTTCATGCCAATGAGGATCAAGATAAAATAACCTAAGTCATATGATGGTACTCGCAATGCTAAGTTGCTTCGTAAATTTTGTTGGGACATTGAGCAGTACTTGGAGTAGTTGAACATAAGTTCAAACGAAGCCAATTTGAACGTTGTAGAGATGTTTTTGACATGAACCACTCAGCTATTGATCTAGGTGGATATTGGTGGCCACCCACCTATTCCAACTGGCTCCTCGTGTCCATTTTTTGTTCAGCGCATTCATCTATACTGCTTTCTAATTGTGGGTTCTACACTTCTGGGGCTGTCTGAAGCCCCACACATCCTCCAGGTGGATACAGGTGGCCTCTCGCCTAATCCAATTGGCTTATTTTGTATGTTTTCATGTCAACACATCTTGTTGTACTTCCAGGGCCGTATTGGGGACCTAAACATTGTTTTTTTGGCTCACCATGGTCAAATTGTATACAGAGTCACAATTTGACAGCAGAATGTGTAGTTCTCTTAAATACCTTTCCAACGGGCTATCACGCGCCTAAAACGAAGGTCGTATGCAAAAGTTACGACCCTAGGAAGTTGAGGTACCAAATTACATGAACTTATCCATAGGGCCCACATGACTTTTGGTGTTTCACCTTTTAGGGTTAGGTTTTTGGATGTCTAGGGTTTTGGCATTCATGAGTAATATCAAAAAGGCCTCTAGAGCCTCATTGTAATCCATTCTTCTCAGACGGATGCGCGTAGAAACCACATCTCTTCTCAGAGATAACTACCACCATTCAAGCAAGTGTTTCAGTTATGCAGTTTTACAGTTTCAACCTATTTCATTATTTAATAGAAGATATTGTTCACTGGATAATTGTGGTATTCTTTATATCTCTGTGTTTATTGTATTTAGTCTGTTAATCAGTTCATTCCGCTCCTAAATCTGGATCAGTGTTATCAGAGCGGTCTGCTCTTCATTTATTTTTCTTCGTGCATGTCCCCGACAAGATCTGGGAACAAGAAGTTGGGGCTCGAACCAATCGAGCCATTACAAGATAGGTCGCGCCGAGCCCGACAACAATCCATGGGGGATGAAAAGAAAGAAGATGGAGTGGGAGATCTTATTAAAATGTTGCTCGAGGAAGCCCTCGCACGACAAAGGAACGAAATGATGGACAACTTCATGTAGGTCCTTCGACCACTGCCCACAGGAGAAGCATCTTCATCAAGCGGCCATGCAACCCCCTTCAAGGTACAAGTAAATTTTGATATTCCATTATTTGAAGGACTAATAGATGCAGATGTTGTAGATAAATGGTTGAATCTGCTCGAAGGATATTTTTCGGTCCACAATTTTTTCGATAGGGAAAAGATCACTTTTGCACTTCTCAAGGTCGTTCCCCATGTTAAAGACTAGTGGGATACTTACTTTGAGCAAAGGGTCGTGGATGAATCTACAATGTTTGTGGTGGCCCCTACATGGGATTCCTTCTGGGACGCCATTAAAGAAGAGTATTGCCTTGTTGGAAGCTACGAGGACCAGTGCACTAGATGGACCACCCTACGTCATGAAAGGGACCAGAAAGTACCAGATTTCACAAATATTTTCCATACCCTACACACCAAATTGGGTATCGAAGACTCTAAGCGTCATATGGTGCTCAAATACCGTGGTTGTTTGCATAGATACATTCAAACATAAATGGAGTTCCTGGACATCGCCTCATTGGGAACGACTTATAGATATGCTATCAAGATCAAGCAAAAATTTAAGCAGAAAAGGCGAGAGTTTGGATTTGCAAACCCTTCACAGCTGAAGCAGAGCAAAGGCAGCCCCAACCCACACAACAAGGGACCAAGTCGAGATGGTCACCCTTAGGAAAACCAGTCCAAGCTGCAACACAAGAAGAGAAATGAGAAGACGAAGAAGGACACGAGAAAATGGTGTGAGTACCATAAAAGTCCTTGGCACAACACCGAAGAATGTCGCTCCAAGAAGTCCATCGTGGTCGAGTTGAAGGCTTCTGAGTCAGAGGTCGATTATGATTCCAAGTCAAATCCTGAAGGAGGGAAGCGGATTATTGATGTTGAACCCAGTGCCACTGTCGCTACCACCAAAGTCTGGCCAAGCAAACTAGAAGAACTAGAGGAAGGGGAATGCCTCTTTCACTCACAGATGTGGGTAAAGGGGGCTCCACTTCATTTCATTGTCGATAGCAGTAGTCAAAAGAACATGATTTCAGCAGAGGTCGTCAAATGGCTGGACCTTCCAACGACACTGTACCCGCAGCCCTACACCACCGGTTGGCTTCGGCAAGGAAGAGATCTATGTGTTAGCCAACAATGTCGTCTTCCCTACGACATCAGGCCTTTCAAGGATGAGGTACCGTGTGATATTACTCCCCTTGAATTTTGTGATGTTCTTTTAGGAAAACCATATTTATGGAAGCACCATGTTGTGTATGAGTCTAGACCCCATAGTGTTATTATTACTTTGGGTAGACAATTGTACAGGATCCCAGAGGTAGCGCCGCTTACTGCTATTTCTTTAATCTCTACTAAGCAATGCAGTAAGGTCATTTCACAGACTAGGAAGTTCGTCTTCTTTGTGATCCGTGCTCACAGTAATCATAAGGTCACTGCCACATCCATGGCCTCTACACAATGCCTCTCTTTGCATCAGAAGCAAGTGGACAGGATTGTGGAAGAATATAGAGACATCTTCTCCTCACCTACAAGGGTACCGACACACTTCCAAGTCAAGCATCCAATTGATCTGACCCCCGACGCACCTCTACCTAATGGACCATTCTATCGGCGCTCACTAATGGAAAATGACGAAATCATGCGTCAGATCCGAGAGCTTCTTCAAAAGGGGCACATTAGACCCAGCTCTTCCCCTGGCGGGAGCTCGATTGTACTGGTGCAAAAGAAGGATGGGACTTAACGACTCTACATTGATTACAGAGCCTTAAACAAAATCACAGTCAGGAACCGCTACCCCATTCCTAGGATTGATGACCTTCTTGACCAACTCAAGGGGGCAAAGTTCTTCAACAATATTGACCTAAAGTCTGGCTACCACTAGATTCCCATCGAACCAACTGATGTACATGAAAGACAACCTTCAAGTCTAAAGAGGGTCTCTATGAATGGTTATTCATGCCCTTTGGCTTAACAAATGTACCAGTCACTTTCATGAGGTTGATGGACGATGTATTGAAACCCTTCACCAACTCCTTTATGGTAGTATATTTGGATGACATCCTCATCTTCAACAGAACGTGGGAGGAGCACATGTGGCATATTCAACAGGTTTTGAGCACTCCGCGACAGCACAAGATTTATGCCAAATTGGAAAAATGCTCTTTTGGCATGAACAAGGTCCAATACTTGGGCTACATTGTTGATGAGCATGGGGTACATGTTGATCTAGCTAAGATCCAAATCATCAGTGACTGGCCAACCCCGACCACATTGACCGAGCTTCTGAGCTTCTTGGGACTAGCCAACTTCTACCGACGGTTCATGTTGGGATTCTCCCATATTGCACGGGCCCTCAGCCAGGTGACCAAGGGAGGTGGTAGGGCCAAGTTAGTTTGGGGGAAGGAGAAGCAATGAGCATTCAATGATATGAAACATCTCTTATGCTCAGCTCCAATACTCTCCTTGCCCGATCTGCAGCAATCATTCGAGATTGAGACTGATGCATCTGACTATGTTGTGGGCGCAATTCTCACTCAACACGGGCATCAGATGGCATACCATAGTGAGACACTCTTTGATACTGTATGAAAATACCCCACCTATGACAAGGAAATGTGTTACATTGTACAAGTATGTCGTCAATGGAAACATTACATGCTGGGGAAAGAGACGCTCATACACACTGATCACAAGCCTCTGCAGTTGATACAGACATAGGGGAAATTGTAGAACGACCGCCATCAGAAATGGTCCACCTACATGCAGCAGTTCCATCTCAACATCAAGTATAAGACACATATTTCCAATTGTGTCGTTGACTGCCTCAATCAGCCTCCTGTGGTTGCACTCACCATTGTGCTCCATTCCTGTGGACATGAAGCATATCAGTGGCCCCAACTTTATCATCAAGATCCAGACTTCGCCACCACCGATTTTCACATTCAGGACAAACTCTTATTCCACATGGGCCATCTCTGTGTTCCTACAAGTGAGTGTGCAAAGCTTATTTGGGAAGCCCACTACAGTTGGGTGGCATGACATTTTGGCATAGAGAAAACCGTGGCCGTTCTTCAGAAACATTTTTCTTGGCCAAAACTTCAAAAGGATGTCAGCAAGTATATTAGAACTTGTACTGCATGTGCCATTTCCAATCCAACCATCAAGAAGCAAGGCTTATACACCCCTCTTCCTATTCCTGAGAAGCCTTGGGAATCCATCTCAATGGATTACATGTCTGGCTTGTCGTCCACCAAGCAAGGAAATGACTACGTGTTTGTGGTTGTTGATTGGTTTTCGAAGATGGCCATCCTCACGGCCTGCAAGAAGAATGTCACAACAACAGATACTGCCAAGCTCTTCTTCAAATGACTGTGGGTCCGCTTTGGGATACCACAGACCATCATCTCTGACCGAGATAGTAGGTTCCTCAACACATTTTGGTTGAGTCTTTGGTCTCTGTTGGACACCAAGATCATAAAATCCACTACTTTCCACCCCCAAACCAATGGCCAAATAGAGGTCATCAATCGGATGATTGTGCACATCCTGCGCATGTACAATTCTAAACATTCACATACATGGGACGAGAGTCTCCCATATGTCCAACACAGTTACAATAAGGCTCTCCATAATTCCACCAGCCATATCCCATTTCAAGTGGGTTTAGGATTCCAACCCTTGGGGCCCATTGATGTTTCACTTCCTCTTGCCACCACACAAACAGACTCTTCCCTTGATCAGTCCGTGATCGACAAAGCCAACAGATTCATTGAGCAGATTCAGCACATCCGCCAACAGGTCCATGAGATTTTGCAGAAATCCAATGCTAAGTACGAGCAACGCCATGATCAACACAGGGTACCACACCAGTTTTAGGTTGGTGACAAAGTTTTGTTACATTTGCAGAAGGAGCGTCTCAACGGGCCCCATCGGAAGCTTCGCCGACTTCATTATGGGCCTTACACTATCACCAAGGTTGTGGGTAGCAATGCTTTTGAGCTCAACACTCCACCCTTCCTTGGCCTGCATCCAATATTCAATGTGGACCTCCTTCGACCATATTTTCTGCCATTATTGGACACCTCCAAGATCACAAAACAACTGACACCAACAGAGCTCAACCCTGACTGCATGGAACAAGAATCCACTGATCAGATAGTGGACACACAGCTCAAGGGAACTCGCCAACAGAGGATCCAACTTTATCGGGTTGTCAAGGCAGGGAAACTCCTACACCAAGGAAAGTGGCTCACCCAAGGCCAAATCTAGCAGAATTTTCCTCACCCGATGGGGGAACTCAACACAATGGAGACCATTGCTTCCTAAGGGGGGAGGATTGATCTAGGTGGATATTGGTGGCCACCCACCTATTCCAACTAGCTCCTTGTGTATGTTTTTTGTTCAACATGTTCTTCTGTACTGTTTTGTAATTGTGGGTTCTACACTTATGGGGTTTTCTGAAGCCCCACACATCCTCCAGGTGGATACGGGTGGCCTCTTGCCTAATCCAACTGGATTATTTTGTATGTTTTCATGTCAGCACATCTTATTGTACTTCCAGGGCCGTTTTGGGGCCTTAAACGTTGTTTTTTTGGCTCACCACAGTCAAACTATATATAGAATCACAGTTTGATGGCATAATGTGTAACTCTCTGAAAGACCTTTCCAATGGGCTATCACACACCTAAAATGAAGGTCGTATGCAAAATTTACGACCCTAGGAAGTCGAGGTACCAAATTACACCAACTTACCCATAGGGCCCATATGACTCTTGGTGTTTCACCTTCTAGGGTTAGGTTTTTGGATGTCTAGAGTTTTGGCATTCATGAGTAATATCAAAAAGTCCTCTAGAGCCTCATTGTAATCCATTCTACTCAAACGGATGCGTGTAGCAGCCACATCTCTTCTCAGAGATAGCTACCACCATTCGAGCAAGTGTTTCAGTTCTGCAGTTTTACAGTTTCAACCTATTTCATTATTTAATAGAAGATATTGTTCACTGGACATTTGTGTTATTCTTCATATCTCTATGTTTATTGTATTTAGTTTGTTAATCAATTTGTTCCTCTCCTAAATCCGGATCAGCTATGGTGGAGTAACCGAGTGGAAGACTTAGTAGCTAGGAGAATTGTTGAGAAGATTGAAAACTAGGAAGAGATGAAGGCATTGTTAAAGGAATAGTTTGGTCCGAGGAACCAAGCATAGATCGCAAGAAATCAGTTGTTGGCTCTCAAGTACGTTGGTAAGATCTAAGCCTACATCAAGGAGTTCATGAGGCTCATGTTGGAAATCAAGGACATGTTAGAAGAAGATAAGATTTTCCACTTCATGAAAGGTCTGCAATCGTAGGTGTAGAGTGAGTTGCGACAACATAATGTGTACACTCTTGCAACAACAATCATTGCAACGAACAAACTATTGGAATTTCGGGGCGAACCCAAGACAGGTCCTAGGAATGGTGAGGATGCCCAAAGTGAGAAACAACAATAAGGGAAGGGGAAGAGGAAAGAAAAAGGAAAAACAAAGACATCCGGGGGCAGTGAAGACAATGCCAAGCAAACGGATGCAACAGAAGAGAAGAAATCAATTTCATGTTGGGTTTGTGCCAAGGAGCACCATGCGAAGAATATTCCCTTGAAACAAATGTTGAATTCTTTGGAGAGGGAGGACAACCCATCCGTTAGAGTCTTGCAGGTCTTGAATGCTTTCATGGAGGGTGAATCCATGGAGAGACAAGAGCAAGATGAGATGAAACTTTTCTTTGTGTAGGCCAAACTCAACGAGAAGTCAGTGATAGCCACGGTGGACAGTGTGGTGACTCATAACTTCTTGAGGGAAGACATGGTGCAGAGGCTTGGGTTGCAGCTTGAATTGACGTAGACAACCTTCAAGATAGTCAACGCATGTGTGGAGAGAGTCATTGGTGTAGCCAAGGACATCTCATTGAAGCTTGGTGACTGGTGCGGAAAGACGAGTTTCACCATTGTTCCTATGGATGATTTCAAATTTGTGTTGGAACAAGAGTTCATGAGGAAGGAAAAGGCAACACATATTCCTCACATGAACAATTTGGCCATTTTCTCAGAACAAACTCCATGTTTGATTCATACCATAAGGAGGAAGGAAGGAGGCACATGGATGTCTTCCTTGTAGATGGTTGTTGCGGAAATCCAAAGCAAGCAACCTTGTGGAAACAAAGTTGGACGATGTGGGGTGATGGTTGGACAATTTAGCGCAGAGAATAAAAGGAAGCTTGTGTCAATGGAACAAAGTCTTGTTGATGTTGAAGAGATAGTTGAAGATTTGGATAAGATAATAGATGGCTTGGATGATTTTTGTTTGATGGGTGGTAACGAAGATCAGAGAAAGTCACAAAGATGAGGATGTCAAAGAAGTTCATTGAACTGGAGAAAAAACCATCTGTGGGCCAAGAGGACGCGAGGGGGACACAAAAAACTTGGTGGAAGAGAACCAAGGAAGAGGTCGATTCCTTATTTAGAGAACTTGGACATGGTGAATGGCCTTATGACCTTGAGCTAAAATGAATCATGGAGGAGTGCAAAGGATAAATAAGTTCAAGTGTATCGGTGCTTATGTACATAGCACAAAAGTATGGTGACACTCTGTTGATTGCATTGGGACAGATTGGAGATGAGGGAGATGGCCCAACCAACCATCCCCCTTTACATTAAAACTAGATTGTGGCATGTTAGCTCATTGTCTCGGTGGGAGGCAGTGAGGCCAATGGGGTGCCTTGAGGAGGTGCCTTGGTGAAAACTATTGAGAACACGGTGGGTGACTTGATAGATTAGAGGAAACAAAGAGTTGTGGATGTGACAAGTTTGCAGATAGAAAAGGATGTTTGAATGTGAAGATATGTGTTCTTGATACAAGAGGTGCAATGATTGGACTATCTACCCAATCAACCGAAGTCACAAGGGTATCCAATGCTCGAAAGCATGGGCAGATGTACCAAAGTATGGAAGCAACAACAAGTCAAAGAAAAACAACACTTTGTAAACTCTTGCAACTTCCTAAGGGGAATTTTCCTTGACGACAATAGTTGAAGAAACAATAGTCGTTGGGTGGTGATGAGATTCAAAGATAGGGTAGAGATGCCATGGAAATCGATGGATGTTTCTCGGGACAACAACAACTTGGAGTGGGAGAGGATGTAAGGTATCCCATGACACACATCGAGTGTGCATGATCTTTGGGCATATTCGATCATGCAACAGACGAAGAGCACAATGAAGAAGTAATCGGTTGGGAGAACAAAGACGTTTGGGTATGAGCAGGAGCACCTTAGGTGCACAATGGTGATGTGTTTCACCAAGGGGGAACACACCTTACTTTCCTTAGAAAAATCGATGGAGACTTGGGTTGTGTTTGAGAAAGGGTGAGGCAAATTCGAGCATGCCTAACAAGTGAACCTATCTTCCCTCAACAACACAGGCACATCAAAGAGGTTGGGCGGCCCCATCGATACACCCATGAGGAATCATGATGATCGACATGAGAGAACACAAAAGGAAAGGGGTGCACACCCAAGGATGGGGTGTGTCGGTTCGAGAGACAAACAATTGATGGGCGCGTAGGCTTGGATGGGAGCACCAGATCCACGGAGGGGTGAAACGAGTCGTTTGAGTGTGGATTCATGATGGGAACGACAAAACCAAGAGATATGGCATTTCACACAAGTGACTCTTGGATTTCCTATAAGAGGAAGGACGCACAACTAGAGGAAGGCATAGAAGCACTTGGGCAAGAGTTTTGGAGAACAAGTCCAAGGTAACGAACTAAGGCATGGTTTCCAATATGGAAGACAAGTAGCCAAGAGTGGGATGATTTAGGAGGTTTTGGGGAAGTATGGAAATGCAGGTCTGTTGGACGCATGTGTGAGGCAGAACTGAAATCTTTGTTAGCTTGGTGAAAGTCTGCAAAAACGAAGGGACAACAAGTTTGCGGTTGTGGGCACGTCTGATGTGCACTGTAAGAGGTTGTGGAGACAATTGTGACATAGAGTCTTGGTGTGATGAATATTTTTATGAGTGTCTTGGTGAGGTGAGGCGAGTCGTGTGACTCTGTCAAATTTGTAAACCAGTAGTGATCATATTGTAATTGTTTTGCAATAACAAAGACTTAGTCGGGTGTTAGGAACAATTTGCATCGCCCTTACTATTTCTGTGTTTGTCTTTGT
This sequence comes from Picea engelmannii, assembly GCA_009831015.1. Classification (NCBI taxonomy): domain Eukaryota; kingdom Viridiplantae; phylum Streptophyta; class Pinopsida; order Pinales; family Pinaceae; genus Picea; species Picea engelmannii. The sequence continues at coordinate 6,559 of ML799233.1, read as the reverse complement.
TTGTTCCACAATTTTTCTCTTGGTTTTTCATGTTCATGGATGTATGCTTATATAAGACTAAGTGGTAAATTGTTAACAATTGTCTAAGTATACAAGAGTTGCACTAGAGTAGGAGTGTGACTCGTCGGTAGCCTAGAATGGAGTATGGGTATGCTCTAGGGAAGAGTTATAGTTTAGATGAGGTGTTCTTGGTGTGCCAAGAAATCAAGTAAGAAGCATCACGGTGTTGCACACCCTCAGGAGGTGAATGATCGCAAGATCTGACCAGGCATCCTGTGGGGTCGTGACATGTAGCTTTTAAAGTATACTTGTAGTGTTCTTTTCTTGGAGTTGAGATTTGAACTCAAGGTTCCCCTTTTATGTATGCTTGATTTTAACTTTTCTTACAATGAGCCTAACTACTACATGTCTAGTTTTAATTAGCTTGTTCATTTCCTTGGTGGATCCTCTTGGGATGTCCTTTGCTTGGCATTTGGTCTCGTTTCTTTACTTGAAAAAGTGAGTTTTCCTTTGCTGGAATGAATGTTGTTACTCATCTAGTTTTTCCAAGTTTTCCTTTCACTTTGTTTCTTAGTCATCTCTTGTGCATGTTTTATTGGTTGAGTATTATTTGTCTCCTCATCAAGTTTAATTTATTTGGGTTTTTGTGAGTTTTTCTCTAGTTGGAGTAGGCATCCTTCCTTATTCATTGTACAACTTACTTGTTTTCTCAACATCTTGGATTTGGCATGTCTCCTTCCTTTACTGAGTAAAGGTAACTACTTACTTTGATCCTTAGATCAACAATCTAATACCTGGATAATTTCAATGCTTTTTTGCTCAACGAATTAACCTTTAATTGCCCCATTTTATCATTGATTTTTTTAATTATTGATGAGATGGATTTCATTCACTTAGAAAATTGGGTCATGGCCTTACATAGTTCAAGATCCTAGCATATTTTTCAACCAGTATATATACATGCTCAATGAGCAAAGACTTATTTTCTTAGCGATCCTATATTTAGTTGATTTGTTAAGCTTCCAAATGTTCTTTTATCAACACAATAGAGTAGTGTTTTCTTGGCAAAATGATCACATGCCATGTAACCTCTTATGTTAACATCAACCATACACACAAACTAGTATTCTTTTTCCATCTTATTTTAATCGTCACATGGAAAATCGAAATTGACACATGTATAGTCTACTCTACTTCCTTCGTGCTCGAATCTCCTCCCGTGTTCGATGTTTGGTGGTCCTGGTTTCTAGTTCCTTTTGTCGAGCATGGGAAAGGTGTCTTTTCTTAGAGGTCCAACACTTAGTAAATTTATCTCATTTCCTTGTTTGCTCCACTAACCCTTGCTTAGTGATGTGTCTTCCTTAGGGGAGAGAGGTCGATAGTGGATCAAGGACCAATAGTGGAGATAGAAGTTGTGGGGGTGGAGCACAATATTGGATGAATTTAAATGTATTTCTTGAAAAACTAATGATGATAAGTGGTTTATAAAAGTGTCTATATGTGAAAGTCATTGTCAAAAGCATTAACATTAAAATAGTCCTTACATGTTTAAAAAAATTATCATAAAAACTAGATTTTTTATATTTTGAAATAAAATTAATATTTTGAAATTTTAAATTCCATTTTAAATCACATGCACCTCATGACAACTACATTGCTCAACCAATAGTGTATTCAATGATCAACTGTTGGTCCCTAGTTTAAGATGAGTTATTTTGGAGACCTTGGAACTTCATCACTCACATGGCATCATTTTGAACACATCACATCTCAAGACGAAAAATAGGCACTGTCTAATTGTTCTATGTTTTGGCCCTTTTTGTCGGAATTCGACGACATAAATCTGCACGAAAACACAATTTTCTATTGTTTAAATTGCATTTCTAAATGCATAAATGGATTCAACATGATGAAAAACCCCTGGGGCACTGGTATTCTACAAAATTAACCACTCAAATCTGCATATCTAACAATTTCTCGATGGATTTCGGGCAAAATTAAATAGAAAATATCCCCGAAAATAGGCCAAAACGTAGAACAATTAGACTACGACCAAAAAATAGAGATAAAGAACACACCAATGTATATGTGATAAAAAAAATTAAAGGTTTAAAGTGCATCCACATAATTTTTGCATGCCCCTAATGATCCGTAAACGGGAGGCTTATAGCCTATCCGTCTCACCAACACATAATTCTCTGTTAAAATAATTATAACTCTGGTTGTGTAGATGTCGGAAAAATCCTCAACCAATCCAGTTCCAAGTCGATTCGAAAAGATATAATGAGTCCAGTCGAGTAGAGAAAATGCAAGATGAAGCGAGTTGAGTCGAGTTGAAATAAGTTGGGTCAATTTGAAACAAGTTAGTTCGAGTTGAAGCAATTCGGGTCAAGTCGAAACAAGTCAGGTCAAGTTGAAGCAAGTTGGGTCGAGTCGAAATAATTCGGGTCGAGTCGAAACAAGTGATGTTGAGTCAAAACAAGTCGGGTTGATTCGAAGCAAGTCGGGTTGAGTTGAAACAAGTCGGGTTGAGTCGAAACAAGTCGGGTCGAGTTGAAGCAAGTCAGGTCAAATTAGATTTATTCTAAGTTGAATCGACCAAGAGATGTCTACCGATCGGATGGGGAAGAAAATTCGACGAAAATGGAGACCAATTCGAATTTTTAGTGACCATCAGCTGGAAAGAATGTCTAAGGGCGGATTTTCTCACCAGTAATGTCAGAAAACGTTTTGGAATGAATTTGGGTAACCCACAGTGCACAAAACGTAGGGGAGTTGATTCTAATGTTCGTCGACAATCAAGAATGTTTCAAAAGTCAATTTTTCATACGACGATGGAGGAAGATGTTTTGGGCGAATTTGGTAGCATGAAAGTTTGCAAAAACACATGGATATGGTTTGTGGGAAGCCCATGAATGCCCAGACAACCCCAGACTTAGATATATGATATCTAATATTTATGGCCAAAGGAAAACGCTCGACGAGGTCGGTTATGAGCTCAACAACTGGAAAAAAAAATTGAAACCCCTGAATGCATAACAACGACTCTAGAAGGAGGATCGTCGATTTCCAACCTCAGAATTCATTGCACGACTATAATTGAAGAGTTTTTATTCTAGTGTATTAACCCACTGAGAACCAGATTAATATAAAACAAACTCATACAATAACAACATGAATTCCTCGTCTCTAGAATATACACAGACGACCATTAAATTTTAGTGCATACATTAACCATTCCTAAGAAAACATAAACCATGACAATCATCACACATAGACTCAGATTTTTACCTTGGAAACCCAAACGAGAAAACCAACATTCTTTTGGCTTCAACCAGGCTCTTATTTATTCAACAATGGGAAAGTTACATGTTATCTGGTACATGTATATGCTCCTCAGTAATATCTGGGAAACCTCTCTACATCATTCCCCGCCAAAGAACCCCTTTCTCATTGTGGGGATACATTATATAGAATGTTGAGTCGACTGAGAGGATAACTGGAAGGTCAGGTGTCCCCAACGCTCCAACTTCTCTCAAGTTTGTCTATCCTCCATTTCTTTATTTATTTGTCTTTTATCCCATGTGGGTTTATTCATTTTCATACAACCATATACTGCCCGAATTTACATACATTACATACAAAATTTGACATCAATAATGATGACATGGGGCCCTTCACGTCAACAAGTCGATCTCCTTCATTTCCCATAGCCTTAACAATGCCTGTGTTGTTCATCTTTGAGTCTTATGCCGATAGCCAATTTCTCTTATCAGATATGATTCATATCATAGCTCTCCAATGGGAGGATTTTGGTCCCCAAAAGCTTCCAAGGATAGATGAGGGAACTTGCTTGCAATCTGGTTCCTCTCATACCACATTTCTTTCCTTGTAGTCTGTTCCTTGAGAGAAATCTGCCATATTTCTTGTTGTCCTCTATGATTCCTTTGCTCCTTGTGTTGTAGAACTATGTCTTCATTCAACTCCTCAAGACCATGAGGTGTAAAGTCTTCCACGGTGGTAAGAACCTGATGTTCTTCCTCCTCATCCAACATGGAGGGTTCAAACAACTTCAAGTATTCCATGTTCACTGTTGAGTTGATCTTCATAAGGTGGAAGTTTTAGTCCGAAGGTGTTCTCATTCACTTGCTCAATGATGTCAAATGGTCCATAACTAAGGGGCTTGAGTTTCCTCATTGCTCTTTGCAGTCGTTCCTTACTGTGCTAGAGCCACACCTTGTCCCCAACACAAAACTTATGATCCTCCTTGTGTTTCTCATGCCTTGCTTTGTACAACTACTGACTCTCCTCAAGCTGCTCCTAAACCCTTATATGTATTTGTCTAATCTTGTCCAAAAATGTGTTTTCCTTCTATTCTTCTCCTTGTAATTCTTCTTCTTCCCTCTACTATCCATAAATGTTGTCAAATGGTGAAGGAGGTAAATAACCAAAACAAGTCTTGAAAGGAGACTTATTGGTGGAAGATTGAAGTGATCTATTGTAGGAGTGTTGAATGTAGACTTTCTGCTCGTCCCATGTCTTTGGATGTTTGTTGTTGTATCCTCTCAACAGTTGCACCAACGCCATGTTTACAACCTCAGTTTGTCCATCAATCCAAGGATGAAAGTTACTGAAGTACTTCAACTTGGTATCCATTCTCTCCCAAAGTGTTGTCCAAAATCTACGCAAGAACTTGTTGTCCCTATCAGACATGATGGAGGTTGGCAATCTAAAATATAAATAGTGTCTCATTACCCCTTAATTAGGGCATATTATATTAGTAATGTTATTTTATTTATGTCGGCTTTAGTCCATTAGTTTTAATTATACCTCCTAGTCTCCTATATATACCAAGGAGACATTTTCATTTTGGATCATCTTGTAATTGTACATTTATATGGGCATAAGGAGGTTGCCCCCTCGAAGAGTCTTATTATCTGAGTTTATATCTTTTTCAAGGCATTGAGTACTTATTCTGAGGTTTTTCTATGCTATATTGATATTTGGTTCTTAACATATGGTATCAGAGCTCAAGGTCTTGGGGTTTCGCTGCTACATCTGAGACACCTTGGAATTTTCACTATAACATTTTTTATACAACGTTTCAGAAGGAAGGACTTGGAGGATATTTAGTAGACAGATCAAGGTATGTTGGGTTAAAATTTCAGCTCCTAAGGCCTTATAATTTCAGAGATACAACGTGTTCAAGATAGGGTTCTGGAATCATCCTGAACTGAGTCATTGCGGAATTTTCGCTCTAAAAACGTTTTTGTAATGTTTCAGACCCTAAAATCCATAGGCAATTCACAGAAATTAGTAAGGTATCTGTGGTAAAAATTTCATCTTCTTGGTCATCTTAAATTTGTAGATACACCTTGTGGAAGATAGGGTATCTGACTAGTCCTATTGACTAGTCTCAAGAAGGTGTTCCAGGTAAAAAAATCATAACTTCTTCCTAGAGTATCCAAATTGAGTGAGACTGGTTTCACTGGATAGTGGATAGTCTGTAGTATTTCTGGTACGAGTTTTAGAATTTTATATCATTTATTTTTTGCAGGGCACGCTATACAAGTGAGATCTCCTGGAAAGGCAAAAAATCAGCAAGTTGTGGGGAAGTTACAGTAAATTCCACTTGGCACATCCAATTTTGATCAGACCTGTGGCATTGTAGAGAAGAAATATCAGAGAACTACAAAAAATAAATTTTCATACCTAGAAGGGTCGAAACTTTGGAGATACAACAGAAGAAAGATTGTCTAACAGATTCACCTCAAAATCAAGGTTCAAAAGTGATACTTGGCCAACATGCCACCCAAAAAGGGAACTTCTACACCAAATAAGCCTCCAAAAAATCCTAATTGGACTCTTGATGAAGGTGAAGAAATCTGTAGGGACATAAATGATTTACAAAAGAAGACAGTAACAAAATATGAACTACAAGAGATGGAAGCTAAGTTGGAGGCAATAAATACTAAGATGGATGGTTTAAAAGAGGAGATCATGGAAGGATTGAAAAAATTCGTAATAGAGAGGACACCTGAAAGTGAAAATGTATCCCATGAAATTCATGATGAGGACACGAGGAAGGTGAATCAAGAATGGAGAAACTCTAACTTTGGGTTGAAGACCAACCACGTTCCTAAGATCGATATGTGGAAGTTTGATGGCAAAGACCCTATCACATGGATACTCCAGATGGAGCAATTATTTGATCTACATAATGTTTCACATACACAAAAGGTACAAATTACTTCTTTATATTTAGAACCCAATCAATTTGTATGGTATAGACGGATTTGTTCTCGTAAATCACTCGTCACTTGGACAATTTTCACGGAAGAAATGATAGCACACTATGAGGATACAAGGAGAAATACCTTCTTTGGCCAATTGATAAATCTCAAGCAAAAGGGTTTAGTTACAAAGCACATTGAGAACTTCCAAATATTGAATATAAAGGTAACAGATATTCCAGATGAGCACTTGATTGATGTATTCATAGGAACTTTAAGAGATAACATTCAACATGAGGTTCGCCTTTGGGAACCCAAATCATTGG